>JAPTYQ010000016.1:114587-146176 GCA_029814465.1 Ostorhinchus cyanosoma | reverse complement strand
TGTGTGTGTGTGTGTGTGTGTGTGTGTGTGTGTGTGTGTGTGTGTGTGTGTGTGTGTGTGTGTGTGTGTGCATTCACTGCAGCTAAACCAAACAAACATCATCCATCAGCTTCCCAGGGTGAAAGAACACAAGTCAATGTAGAGGCCAGCTCTTCTGTGGCTGGCCAAGACACTGTCTGGCATCAGCCTGTGTGTGTTTGTGACCATAAGTTTGAGTGGAGAGTTCAAGCCCTCAGTCTGACCACAATTCACTACCCTGTTTATTACGCCAGTATCAATACTTTGCTTTATAAAGACAACTTGCAGTGAGCTTGTCAACAGATCATGAATAACTGTCAAAGCAATTCCTATGATTTCATCCACCATCACTGACTACTGAACCATGTCTGATGCAATCCAGTACCCTGAGTCAAAGACCGAGGCAAAACGTGAAACTATGCTCTGGGTTTAATGAGAGAAATCTGAAAGCCAGACACATTTCCCCGGAAGACCACGCACTGGCAAAACAAACCGGGCTCTATAGCGCTCTCTTTATTCTCCCGCTCAGCATGGAAGTGGATTCAAGAGCGTCTGATAGGTACAATACCTGCATGTGGCTATCAAGGGCTGGAGGCAGAGAGACAGGAGGGGGTTGGCGGCAGGTTTAGAGAGGGAGATTAGATCTGTGGGTCTGCAGACAATGCCTCATTCACAGCGTGGCAGCCGTGCCTTCACTGCACGAATAAACCAAAAGTAAACAAGACGTGAAGGCTAAATAAGATTAGACAGGCAATTTTGTATGTTTACAGATTAACAGATGTCAGAGACGGCGAAACCCAAATGGGAATGGGATGGTGGAGAAGAAAGGTCCGGCTGATCAGATGGATGGTGTATCAATTTGATCTGAGAGGAGAAGAAGAGTTTATAGCCTGTTTTTCATTATTTGTCTCTGTAAAATTATTGCAGATACACAAAATCATAAGTAAACATGCAGTTGGTGGAGAGTCTAAGAGAGAAGATTTTCACTAATGCTGACAATTTGCAAAATGTAAAAATTCTAGTAGAAGCATAGTTACAGTAAGCTTTGTGTTACAGTCCAAACGCTGACACACAGTCGAGGGCTTTTGACTCAAAACTTGTGCTTTTACAGTGAAGCGAAGGCCAGGAAAGCTGTAAAACTGCCCCTGTAAACTTTAACAATGTATGATGACATCTTTGACAAATGTAAATTAAATTATAGAGGACAGGCCCCCTTTGACTTATGTGTGAAACACATTGGAGGTGTTACTTCACAGCCGTTGTCTAAACATTTGAGACAAAGCACCTGAGAAGAGTTTGTTTGAACGATTTAAAGCCTGTCGCTGTCAGTCATCAAGCAACATCTGACCCCAGACCCCCTACCATTGAAACCCCCTTTTCCCCACACACACTTAAGGACACTTCCTCTCCACATTGCTAAGACTTTGCAACTGACCAAGCAAGCATTATTCCTTAAGATCCCCCTAGGAACCCCCTTACTTCCCCTGCCCCAGTGCCTTACCCCTTACCTCCTCCTCTGGTTCCCTGACACCCCCAGCAGCTGGAGGAGGTGCTTAGTGATGTGTCCCAGCAGAGCCTCTAATGTGGTGACATGCACAGGGACCACTGGACTCCACTGACTGTGGAATGCAGCAGCAAGGACATATGGATATGCTGTCGGTGTGTGTACTCTGCAGAAATGCACCCTGGGAGAAAAAGAGAGGCACCAGGTGTCTCTACTATGTACCAGGACATACTAACAAAGAACGCAAAAAACAGTCTGTAGTGTTTTGATGCATTTTAATTAGAAACAGAAAAATTCTGCTGCATCCCATGTAGTATTTATCAGTATTCACTTACCTCTGGAGCCATCTGGAGAAATTTAGAGCATGCAAATCACTCTGTAGCCCCTTCGGAAAAAATATACATTTTATAGCAGAGTTACATCACGGTTTCATAACAAGAAGGTACTATGAGATAAATTGTATGCCAAGGGCTTTTAAAATCACAGGGCCATTTGGCTTCCAGACAGTTTTCCATTTCCTTTAAACATAATGAGGCGAGTTTCGCAGTAACCAAATGCCCCAAAGTCCTCTTATTTTTTTTTACATAGATCCTGAATAGTAAGAAGGTATAAGAACAGGGGTGTTTTGGTTTTGAGTCAAACCAGTTAGACTCTGAGAAGAAGAAAAGGGAGGAAAAGCTGAAAAAGCTTCACTGCTGCTGTATAAAGCATTTTTATAATCCTTACACAACTCACACGTTAACGCTCCATTTTTGTATTAGAAATAAAACTAGTTTCAGGTTACCATTTGTTTTTCCTGCCAAGACCAAACAGTGGAGCTCAGCAAAGTCAAGCATCCCTCCACATCCTACTTCAGCTGTTCAGTGACTTTAACACAGAGATCCTGGAAAAAAGGTGAGATGCTGATCCCACCTTTTTTCCACCATTGACCAATTTCCACAGCCAAGCTAAAGGAGTAACAGAGGTGAAACAGGCTGGACTTTTATACAGTGGACCTGCGTTCTGGGGTCTGTGACACAGCACAGCGTTTAGTGTGACGTATAACTTGAATGTCGAAAATACCCCGAGCATAGTGGTGTTGCTAACCTCACCAGAGTCTTTCGCAGTCTACAAATGTTAGCATGGATAGAGTCCTCCACCCGAAGTGACAGCAGCTCATTGATATTGGCGTCTCCCCAGTTCAACATCTTTATGCTCACGTTGATATGTCTTTTTACTGTATACGGCCCATGCTCATATTTAAATGCCCAGGGGCGGGGTTTGCACACACAATATGTCATCAAAACAACACCTTGGTTGAGGAACGAGAGGTGTTCCTTTTACATAGCGTTCCAGAACCATGATTCCACCTTTATCACAGCTGTGTTACTACCTCCAGAGGCATTACAAAGCCACAATTGAGGTGGAACCAAATTATCCCACTATTTCATTTACAGAAACGTTGTTATGGAATAAAAGCAAAATATTCCCGTAACAGAAGTGCTGTGTAAAAGGGGCTTTCATAACATCACCTCTGATCTTCTGTGTTTGCCAAATCAGTCAATAACCAGAATACCAGCGATGCCTGCCATCCTTCTGACACATGTCTCCTTTTTTTCCCCTTGCCTCTCTCTGCATTTCCTCCCATTTATTACCAGTGTAAAGTTGAAGGAAGTGAGTTAAGTTAATGTGCTGTCGTTAAAACAAGGCATGAGCTGACCTTTACCCCCACCCAGCTCTGTATAGCCCCTATTTACTGAGTCTGGGTCCATTTGCAGAGAACAATGGATGGATTATTACATGCGGAGGTCCCCCAGGTTGGACAGGGCAGCAGTAATTAATTTTAAACACTCCTCATCCCTGTTGACTGGACTTATTTGCCTTGTGTTAGAGCTCACAGCAGACAAGGGACTCACTTTACTGAGGCGCTGCCATTTAGAGGTGCGTGAGAAAAAGTTACGAGAGTGAGCGAGCGCTGGTTTTGTGTGTCTGAATATACGTGTGTGTTTTATTAAGCAAAATTGCCCTGAGAAAAGTCATGATAATGAGACATCCAAGTAGCACAGGGCAATTTGGAAACCTCAGAGGTATACCAACAACTATTCCCGCTCCAGTTACTTCTCCTCTAAACCAGGTGGGAATAATATTCTTTTCCTATCGCAGAAATAAAGTTACCACGGCAATAACAATCCATGTTCCCCATCTTTCAGCAAACGCTGCTGACCCTGCCACTTCAGTGAGAGTTAGAGGAAACATTCGGAAAGAGGAATGTGTCGGACTTCACCCCTCAGAGGGGAAAGAAAGGAAGGGGCTGTAGTAGGGAAGGAGGGAAGCTGTGATAAGTAGCCATAATGGAGGTCAGTTGGTGTTTACTTTAGCAGGGTCATATAATCCCTGCGAGCAACACTCCCTCATTGACTGACTTTAATGGCCACTTCAATTAGCATTCATGTGGAATTTCAACAAGGCATTGTCCACTTCCAGCGTTTGTCACTTTCAGCTGTATGCAAATGCTCAAATGAACATGAGAAGAATTTTCATTTTAAGGGAAAATCCTATTGAATCATACGACGGTCTGTGTGTGTGTACAATACTCATTAGTTTGTTTGGCCAGTTGGCTCTGGGTGTGTTTTCAGACCACACACACTCTTCCTGCTAGCTGAATGGATTTGGGTAGAGTTAAATAGAATTCCTTTTGCTCCTGTTAACCTTCGCAAAACCCATGAAGCAGCTCACAAAGTGAACACAGAGGTGTCAGACAGTCTCCATTCAGATGATAATCAACTTTTCACTCTTTCCTTTTTCTAATCTGGACATTGTACAACACATATGAATTACTAATTTTTGTTAATTAACAGCTGTTTGGTGTTAAATAGGCATCTGATGATACTGGACACTGTTTGGACTCACAGGTCAGGCTGCTGTGTTACGCCCTTGGCTTGAGAGAGTGGACTTAGTGACTGGAAGCAAGCCTGTAGGTGGGGGTTAGGGTCCGCCTCACTGGAACCTTACAAGTGACCTTACAATAACATTTCAGCTCCACAGTGGGAAGTGTTTGTCTTGCGCAACTCCGCTTTCTAAGCCTCCTTCATTTCTCCAGTCCAAGGAGCCAAGTCATGGAGAGACCCCCCTACCCCACCCCTTCCAAACATACACCTCTTCTTCCCCTTCTCCCAACAGTCTCCCCTTCCCTCCCTTCTTTCAGTTTTGTGCTCCACAGCTGTTCACTCAGTCTTACTAAAGTGAAATGATGAGATTCCAATTGCTCTCGTCTTTCACCCCTCAACAGGGGAAGCCGGTTTTGTTTTCCTGTAGATTTTAACATGTAGATTTATGGTTTAGACACTGGGTCTGCTTACAGCTGTGAGCAGGAGGGGTGCAGCAAATCGAAACTCCTGTTGCTCTTTTCCACTTTAACTCTTTACTTTCTTTTCCCTGCCTCATTCACAAGGTTTTCTACCAGCACTGGCCTCTTGCTGCATCCCATTCTGTCCTTCTGCAAAACCAGAAATTACACATCATTACAGTCTTTTGTTCCTCCAGGGGAAAAAAAATAACCTATATACCGTGTTTACTGTACATGAGGATCAGGATGTTGCTTTGGACTGAGCAGGTTTGGACAAATCCAAGAGATGTCATTGTGATGTTAGTGAATAAAAGACTGATTTAACTGCAGAAATATTATCTGCCACATCTTACACTATGTGCTTGTTGGCTGTGCTTGCCACAGCCTGCTGGAATCTGTGCTGTGATAGTCTGACTTATCAGAATACCAAATCAGACATTCAGGAGGTACATGTTGCACATAATTTGAAGATGAGCTTCCTCTCTTAGGTTTTTTTTTTAAACTTACCATCAAGCATTTCATTGTTTTCCTCCTAGAGTATTATATGTATTGCAGTTGTATGGTAAGTTATCTTTATAATGTGATATCATAATGTGTGCACAAGTATCAGTCTCTAGTATAAAAGTTTTTCTGTCTTTGTTTGTCTGCTAATTTCCCCCCCACCCCTTCTCTCCCCCAGGGGTTTCATTAGAAAACACTTGCTGTCCACAAAAACCCTCGCACACACATTCACACCCACCCCACAGTTCTGCAGTTAAAAGGTTGATTGAAAGTTATGGTGGCAACAGAAATGGCTGGCTGGGCCCAAAGAAAGCCGAGCCAGGGGGATGGCTGGGATAACGAGCTCTGAATGAGGCCTCAGCTGCCTCTGACACACACCCCCGGACTCTCCTTCCACTTTCCATCCTCCCTTCATTCCCCCTTTTTCAGTTCACCTCCGATGAGCTTCAATGAGACCCCACATGGCTTTCTGCCTTTTTCACTTCCACTTTGTTTTTCATTAACGATTCTTTTGAGCAACCTCGAAATTCTTTATGCTTTGTCCCCATTGATTGAGGTTATAAAGAGTCTTGGTCTGGGTGATTGCCTGTCACAGTACGTCAAAATAGAAGAGTTTTCATCGCGGGCGCAGAGCCTGTCAGGATGGAATTTGTTTGCACCCTTTTCCAGCAGCCATCTCTCTCAACACTGAAGCTGAGGCAAGGCCCTGAAAATTCATTCAGGGGACTCATTGCATTTGTAATGAATGGAAAAATATGTCCCTGCTTTGACTTGAGGAGTGGAATGGGAAAAGGGAGGAAAAATCATTTCAGGAGCAAAGAGTCTAATCTGTCATATTTTATAGCAGAGCTACTGCTACCCCAGACTGGAATTCTGCACCATGCAGTGAAACTGATTTGATTTCCTCATGCAGGGATGTGAGTTTGGGCCTTGGATCAGCCCCAGACTGGATGTGCTTGGAGTTAGAAGCTTTGGCAGATGGGGTCACTTGTCCATTCATATGCTTTTTCTATGTCTGTATTGAGTATTAGCTGAACTTTTCTTTAACTTTCCTCATAATTTGACCAAGGAGTCGACATAGTCACTGTGACATCATCCATTGGTTTGTCATTTTGAAGCCTTGAGACAAAATTTTGGCCGTTACAGTCTAGGTTTTCTGGAGCAACAATTGGCCCATATTTAGACACATCTGGGGAAAGTAGGGGTGATGCTATTGACTCTATAGAAAGATGGATGTTTCCCACGACCCCACAGTGTTGTGAGCAGTCATGTTGCTTACATGATGCAATTTGGAACTGAAGTTTGAACAGTAGACACATAGTCCACCCACCAATAACCATCTGATTGTTATTCCTGGTTGCATGTCTAATGGATTCTGGACTGTCCATCACTCCTTTTGTAACTTAAAATAACTACAACACACTTCAATCAAATGGAATAAAAAAAAAGAATATGTTTTAAATAAAAATCAACTTGAAAAATTCAACCTAAAAAATCAAAATCACCCTTGGGGAAAAATTTTGGACATTATGAATTAGGGCTAAAATTAGCTGATGTAGCTAGCTCATTTCTTAAAAAACAGATTGTAGAGAGCGTAAAGATTGGACTGTGTTTCAATGGCAAAAGGTCATGTGGTCTAACCAGACTGACTATTTTGCAAAGTGATAGACACATCAGGGTACGAAGAGAGGGAGATGAAATGATTACCCATAATGCCTAGTGCCTACAGTACAAGCCTTAGGGGCAGTGGTCTGATCTAAGGTTGCTTCACTTGCACATTTCTAGGCTCAGTAACATAATTTCCCAAATAATGAAGGAAATAAATGTTGAATATTGAAATAGTGCCATGGTAAATGCGTGTTTTATCTGAAGCTAAATGCAGTCTGAAGAAATATTAGAGATATTAGAGTGTACAACTTTTTTTTATCTTTTGGCCAGGTTATGCTCTCAGGTCAGGTTTTATTTAAGAGCCAGCAGATTTCATGAAACATTACTGTAACAGACTCCATTGTGTTTTTAGTGTAACTTTTTAACCACTGCTATAGTAGAATTCAAGTCTTTAATTTGATAAACAGGAACTCCAAAAGTTCAGCTCGGCAGACAGTGAAGTCAGTCAGATCTACTGATCCGCATTATTGATAGAGGAATGTTTTACAAAAGGAACCACAGTGTACTTATTAGATTGCTCAAATTAATGAGACCAGAATGACTTGTGTAAAAAAAAAAACCAAAAACTTTGACACAGAAGTTTTCCTCTTAGTTAATTGGTGCCAGGAGTTTTTGGAACGTGTATCTAGTTTTCAGTTTACTACAACTAATTCTTCACATTAGCCTCAATATCAAGCCACAGAATCCACCAAAGCCACCAATTTTACACTTATTTTATAGCTTGCAGTAGAGAGTATCAGAATTAGATGACAAAAATAACATTCTAGTCATGAGCTGCCTGTTTGTGTGCTGTGTTGTGTGCGGTCAGTTGATTAACAAAGTCCAAAACAGCCAGACAGAGATGGATATAGGGCAGTGACCTTTGTACAGCTGAGTAGTAAGGTGAACTGGGAAAGCACTGAACAAATTGTCACTGTGAAAGGGCGAGTACCACATCGTAATGACAGCCTCAACAGCTCTACGATGACAGATTGATTTCAGACAATATTCCTAGATTGTCAAGAGGCCCCATTGCTGTCAGTGAGAGCTTTGCCAGTTCCTCCACCCCCTTTGTCTGTCTCGCCTTCCTTTTCTCCCCCTTCTCCCAGCTCTGTCTCGTCTCTGTCTCACCCGCCTTTCTCTGTCCCTCACCCACTCCTCTCCTAGCCTCTAGCCTCCTTCCTTCCCTCCCTCCCTCTTGCTCCTGTCTGAATCGCTCCTTTCTGCCCAAACACTCCAGCTACAACACATTCTGTCATTGGCCGTCTCCTGAAAAGGCTTGTTGACAAAGGCGCTGGTGTAAAGCGCTTCCCAGTGTCATGGAGATTGGCCGATCCTCAAACTGTACACTGGTGTAGAGTTCCTGGGGACATAGAGCTCCTAGAGCTCAGCTCTAGGCCTGGTCATCATCATCATCGTCATCATCATCAAACTCATCATACTGATGTGACCACAACGCACAACCAGACACACACTGGCCTGCCGGTGACAGCATGTCTGGCTCAAAACGGCCTTGTTTACAGCCTCTCTGCTCCTCTGCCAGTCAGAAGAAGCACAAGAGCCAAGTGCTGAGAGATGGTGACTTTACTTAATAACACATCTGCATCTCATTCTGCACCTCCACACTGGACTCCAACTGTGTCAGCTGTACACAATGAGCCAAATACAGGTTGGATACTATGTTTTTTGCCAGTGTGGAATGCAGGACAGTTGAAGGAGGAAGGAGGTGGAGGAGGAGGCATGCTGGGAGTGACAGGATGCACCTTGTTGTTGACTGATGAAGGTCTTGTTAAGTGATAGTGAGTCAGTGGAACACACAGCTGAAATTCTGTGCTTAACTTGCATTTGCATTCTGGAACGCCATTGTAACGACTTGTAACAATTATTTTCACAATACAAATATTTTGTCTATCTTTCAATCTATTAATCAAGACAGAAAGAAGCAGAGAATTCATTAAGTACAAAAATTGTAGATTGTGGATGTTTAAAGGCTGATATAATAATGATCTTCCTTGCCCCTTCTCAAGGATGACCAAGTGGAAGTTAACTGTTGAGACCCTATGCTTAATGTGGAGGAAAGAGGAGTAACTAAGTAACTTGTCTCTTCCTCTCAACTCATGAATTAAAATACATTATGCATATCTCAAATTAACTAGTTTTTCTGTAAAGGCAACTGGATAACTCTAAGCTAAAGTGATAACGAACTAACTGCCATTAATAAATCACTCAACGCCATTAAGTTATTAATCAAAAATGTGGACCTGAATATCAAAATGACCTTTAAAATGTATATGGAAACAATTGAAAAAAAATCTTTCCAGCCTTTCCCTCAGTCATTTATCTCAGTTTAGAAGACTAATATTAACTTCATTGTTCAACTTTTGCCAATACACTTTGTACATGCACTGCTATATCCATCAACGTTTTGGCTGATATTTGATGATATCGGCCAAAATTATGTTTCAGATATCGTTGTCAGTATTGGCCAAGTATATTGCAATCAGCGCATCTTTAACCGGTAGTGTGGTAGACATATTCAAACCAATTTATTAGTCTATTGCTAACAAAACATTTGTGCTTTATATTCTGTTTACCATCCAACAATCTTCAACAGTCTGTTGCTGAGGGTGGCCCTGACCCCGATCCGGGCAGCCACTACTTTGGAGGAAAGCCTAAATGCTTTCTGTACAATCATAGGAAAAAAGACAATGCACAGGTGGTTGGTGCAGTCTGTTAGCGATCAGACAATGTCCCATTCAGTGCCAAGTGGTCAGTCCGTCTCCAAACAGACAGTAATAAACAGGTGGTTGTTTATGCCCTGCTCTGTACTGGAGAGAGAGCAAGGGCTGAGAGTGTGTCATGTGGCCGAGGCTGAGCCCAGCCAGGGAGTGGGGTGTGAGATTGTTGGGATTCCTGGTTACTGCCGCCTGGGCCCATCTAATCCCCCTTCACTCCCCTATGCAGCCCTCCTCTCCTGTGTTAAAGGAGGCCTCTTTGCCATCTTAGCCTCTGCTCTCCGCCACTCTCTAAATCAACGCTCCTTTTTAACCCTCGCCCCACTGCTCCTCTCCTCAGTTTCATTTTCTTTCTCTCTCCGCTCCTCTGACCCCTCTTTTCTCTTCCTCCTTGTCTCTGTCTGTCACTCTATCTGGCCTTTCTCTCCCTTCCCAGCCTCCCTCCTGTTGCCTCTTCCCCTGATAAGTGGCCCTAAGCACACACTCAGCCCCTGTGTGTGCACCAGGCCTTAGCCTAATGGACTGAGATAAAGTGGCTAGAGTGCCACTCACTGTGCGCTCTTTATGACAGGGCAGACACACATTTGCATGAAAAATATGACACTGGATAAGACTGTACATGTCATTTTATATTTATTATTCTTACTTTTTTGTTGTTATTGATACTTTTAGATCACAATAATTTTTTGGTTGTTTTAGCATTGAGTAAACCTCCCCTATTGGCAGGAATAGGAAGTACAAACACTATATTGCTGTTTTAAGTATCTTCAGTATTTTTGTTTGTTTATTTGTTTTTATGGCAGTTCATCTATTTTATTTTATTTTGCAGCATATTCCTAACATCACAACAGATTTCCCTCTACATTAATGGAACAATAACATACAGAAACCTGCGGTGAATATCATTCTACATGTGTAGAATATGTAACAAGACAAACACAGAGTTGATGCTAGTGAAAAAGTCATGTCTATTTATGGAGATATCAGAGATGAAATAATACCAACATGAATGATTTCAGGTTCAGCAGCTTTACACAGCCTGTAGGAGTGTTGAAATACAGTACTTTTAACTTCTGTGTGCATTTCAGAGTTTGTACAGAACTGGGCCAAAATCTAAAACCATCTTGTTTTTTTTCAAGATTGTGATGAACATTCATACTTATTTCTCAGACTTTTTTTATCAAGATACAACAACAAAATACCGAAAATATGTGCACAGTATTAAAAATACATGAGAAAACCACAACTCATGCCTCCTACAGGTGAGTCGGTACTTAATGTGACTTGTTTTCCTGTGACTAAAAGCAGCCCGAACAATAAAAATGTCTGACGTGTTGAATGAAGTCTAGTGTTGTTACCAGAAAATTACTGTAGTAAATCTAATATTGTCTCAATAAAAAAGGTCACACTACATACTTTATATTTTGGTTTGTAGGAACTGGGCTCTTTGTCATGATTTTTCTTTGTGTTAGTATTTATTTCCTGTTCATTCCACTTGTGTTTTGATACAGATACTGAGAAATACATGTGTATGATCATTATAACATTATTAAAACAACAAAGATGTACCTGAAGTACCCAAAAGTGATACTTTTAGCTGAGTAAAGTAGCTGTTTCAGTACTTCTGTTTTTACCAATATCTGTACTTTAGTAAAGGAGAGTGTAAACTCCAAAGTGCAGTAATAACTGTGACCATTTTTTAAAAAATAACTTACTGTTTTGTAGTAGAACATGTTAAACCCTGGAAAAGGAGGATATAAACCTTTCCACTGCAACCTGTTTGTGCCGTTCAGCACTAAAACAAGCAATAAGTCTACTTCAAAAATCATGTGAAAGGCCTCTGTTAAGTCAGGTCTTTTCCATAAGAGCTCTTTCCATAGTTCCAAACATGTGGAAAAGTACAGAGTCCTTATGGAATCTTTAACCTGGATTAAAAGAGGCTTTTCATGAAGTATTTGTACATTTAATGAGTGTTAGTTCCCCTGGCAATTAATTAATCAGGCATGATAGGCCTCCTGGATCCGGACACCTTCAGCTTCAACAATGACCTGTAATATTTGTCTGCGTTTTCAGGCCGTGCTATCAACCTTTTGCTATGAATGTTGTTGTTAATGACATTCGTTCAGAAAATAAACAATACCTACACATTGTATTGACAACAGCCTTGGTTTTTGTTGCACTTTAGTAGTATGGGTATTATACACACCTATTCTCTGACACACATGCTCCTTTCCTCCAACGAAGGCAGCTGGGGCTGGAAGAAGGCAGTCAATTTTAATGAAATATAGCAGCTTAGAGTTCAAAGGCTCCACAGTAGGGCCTGTTAAGGGGTAGCCCGCGTGATGGAGATGTTTCCAGAAGCTTTATGACGCTGGAGTAATTTCTCTCTGTTTCTTTCTTGTGCTTCTGGTGGAGCAAGCAGGAATATGTTGTTGTGGAGCTGTAGAATCACTGATGTTCCTCAAAACCAGTAGTGATATTAATCAGATAAATCGACTGGAGCATCTCATTCTTTTTAGGTCTTTGTTTTTATTCCACCCCCTGCTGTTTCTCTAATCTCTCGTGTCACCCAATAGCTCCTCCTGTACCATTCCCACCACTGAAGCAGTTGCTATTCAGCCCACATCAGATGGTGCCGAAGAAAGAGCCATTGTCCTAACTGGTCTTACCCCGCTCTTATCTATTGATTGGAAAGCTGAGAGGGGAAAATAACAGGTATTGATTACCACACTGGGTGAAGTCGCTGGGCAGGACGTCTGGAGGGGTAAGAAAAGACGGCATTCTTCACCCTCCGCTGCCCCGCTGCTGTCAGAACAGCCTCTAGTGCCACTCCACATATCCCCTTCGCCTTTCACCCTGTCACTGCCCCCCCCTCCTCCCTCCCCTCACCTCGCCTCCTTTCTTGGATTGCCAAGGTGGCTCTCCCCCTCTCTTACTCTCACTGTTTTATGCAGATTTTTATCTCCGCTTGTGAAATGTATAGCTGAGCGCAGCAGCAGGCTCTGAACAGAAGCTCTGGCCTTTCACACACTCCCCGGGCTGCAGTGTCTGCCTCACCTTTCGCCTTCACCCAACCTTTCCAGTCTCAAGTGAAGTCACCGACTCTGGGTTTGGTTTCTAGCTTTCATGCGTTTATTTTTTTTTACCTGCCTCTCAAGTTGCTTTCCTTGAACTGCACTCACTTTTTTTTCCACATCCATTTTGTTGATTTGTATTATAAGTGCTCCTGAGGTTTTAAGAGATGCATGATAGAATATTTCCCTGGAAGCACAAGCTCCATTAAAGTCCTTCCTTCCTTTCACTGCTGTTACAGTTCTGTATGGTCTGCTGAACTAACACAGTGCTGCTAAGGAGGAGGAGGAGGAGGTAGAAGCATTCTTCAGCTTCTATCTTTCTGTTTGCCTTTTATCCTTAATGTAAATATTGCATTTTGAAGACACTTTCACTCAGATCAGTGTTTATCTTAATGAATCACTGCAGTTTGGCAATGAGCAAAGGCCCTTTGATGCACAAGGAAATCTTGCAGTTGGCTGGAGATTAAGGACCAAATCCTTTTTATTGGTAGATGTTTACAGTGTTGTTTGAACAGCCATCTCCTGTGTTGGGTAGACAGTGTTGCGTGCATTATCAAGTTGTTCTTATTGCGGTTCCAGGTGTTCTCTATTGGTGCGCCTGTCAGCAACTCTTTATTGACGTGTTTGCAGTGACTAGAAAGACCAAAGCACTTTGTATAGACAGAAATATGCATGTACACATCATTACAAATCCACAGGTGTTTTTTTAAAAGAGAAAACAAATGAAGAGAAGGAGGTGCCAGAACATCTGAACATAGCTCACGTCTGGCAGCCTTTGTAGTCTTAAACTTTTTTTTCTATTCCTCTTTCTCTTTCATTTGCATTCTGACTTTTCCTAAAATATTTCCTACCATGGATGCCTGCACATCAGATCAACAGTTCATTAACTTGCTCACAAGGTTTAGTAAAATCGCTATATTTAGTCTGAATAACAAGAATGCCTCTTATTGAATGTGCCCCTTTCTCTTAAAATAATCCATCACCAAATTGAGCAAAGAAAAACAGAGCTAATTCTGTGAGTCGCCAGGCCTCCTCCTCCTCTTCCTGCACTATGAAAGATTCCATTCACACATGGACCCCAGCTATAATAAGGAACGTCATACCAGCGCTGCACTATGGGAAAGCCCATATGGTTATGGTGTGTATCAATTTTCATTTACAGAGCGGCAAACACTTCAAACAATTGAAGTAAACACTCAGCAGTTTTCATAAATCTGGCTGATTTCCATTCCTTATAACCTCCTTAGAGAACGATAATGCTTAGTACAGCAAGCAAAAGAGATTAACAGAAAACTGAAGCTAAACAGCTGGGAAAAGTGCAACTTTGGTATATTTTTTCTCTTCCATGATGTGATTACATGTTGTATTTCATTAATTCAGTATCTGACAATCAAATAGATAGAGCAATAACTGCCCTCTTAAGACTGAGCTTTCCACAGAAGGCCTCTGTGTGGTTTCTGAGCTTTCAAGTCCAAGGTTAAGAAAACCTGTCCTTGAGAGGTAGGAGGCGGGGGAGAGTCCCTATTGAAGAAAGGATGGAGGTCATGCACACAGCACAAACACTTATTAAGTTATTCAGACGATGTCCTTGATTTCAGCACCTCTTCATGCCTTGTTTTTGAGAAAGACTTCAAAAGGTTTTTTCAAGAGAGAAGATGGAAGGAGGAAATCATTTGTTGCACATTCCTTGCACTCGGAGCACCAACTAAAACCCTTCAGTTTATTAAAGCCAAAAGCTCTGGAGCTGTAGTGACATGAGTTAAAGTTGTATCTGAAATAGCCTTTTTGTTGAAAAATGCCAGTTTATTGTAAATGATATAGGAAGAACAACAGCAAAATGGGAGATTTTTTTTTTTTTAGATAAAGATAACTTATAAACAAAATTAAAATAATGTACCATCAAATTAAAGCTAGTTGACCATGCATAATAAAATAATGAAAAAGAGAAATTTAGTAGGAAAAACTTTTGGAAGGAGTTTGGTAGGTGGGTTGGATCGTTTAGACAAGTGCTGTCCAAGCGCTGCAGAGGTCGGAGGTTTTTGCAACGCTCCCTCATATATTTTTTTACAAACGGAAAAGTATATTCAGACGTTCCCCAGCCTGTTTTTATTTTCTCAAGAACTCCCAAGAAATGTTCCCCGATTTCAGGAAGCTTTGTTTGACAGAATCTGTACCTACAAATGTAGGGTCAATGTGTTTTGACACTTGGCTTAAACTGAACCTTTGACATAAATCGGGCCTTGTTTTTGTATGTCAGTCCCCTCCATTAATCCAGAAGGAACACATGGTTGAGTGGCCGTAAAGTTGTAAGAGATAACTGAAGCCTATTTGTTCAACATTTGGCAGAAATGCATTTTGGTTTTTCCAAGGCACTTTAGTCTTTTTAGGGTCAACTCGGTCCATATGAGCCCAGCAGTACCGAGCCAACACTGTGACCTGTTTGTGGTCCTAAAGCACAGTCTGCAGGGTAAAAACTGAACAGTGAGTGCCTCTGTTCTGCTTTCCTGGTAGCAGAGGAGTGAGATATGGGCCAGCTGACAACAGCCAAAAAGACTGCGGTTGCGTTTTCTCCACAGACATAAACAATGACACTTCCAATTTCCAGAGCATGCTGCGGACCGGGAAAGGCCATCCACTGAGAGGAAGCAGAACTCAGAGTATGTGTGTTTAGGGTGTAGAAAAGGTAGAAACAAGGATTTTGGTCTTCATCCACTTTGTTTTATAGCGTGCCACGGGGTATTAGTCAGGATTTTTTTTTTACGTCACATTGAATATATGAGTTAGTCCAAGATTTTTAGCATCAGAGGTTACTGACCCTGCAATCCAGATGTTTTACCTGCAGCTGATACATCTGTTGGCAATGTGATTAATAAAACCACCAGATGGAGTTACCTGTGTCAACCTCCCCCTCTATAGCCCCATCAGTATAATGAAGTTCTTGTTTACCATATGTGTGAAATGCACCAAAGGAATGTGACTGTGTGTGTGTGTTTTAGCGTGTGTGTATGTGTTGGGAGAGGCCATGTGTACTTACCCTCCCCATTGTTTTTACTGCTACCAGACCGGCCATTTGTTCAGAGGCACAGACTGAGCTCTGTGTACTTTTGAGGGCTGTTGCAGCTATAGGGTTTGGTTGCATTTCCTCCCCCCTGTCCTTACCCTCCGATTCCCCTGTTTCTCCAGTCTGCTCAGTAATTCGGGATTTGTTTAGATTTTAGCTGGGAGGGTTAGTTCATGCCCGGTGCTGTGCGAGCAGCGGTGCAGGCCTCCTAACACCATCACAGGGTGTTTTGGCCCGCTCCACTTCACCAGATCTGAGGGAGCAGACCTGAGCCAATTAAGAGCAGGCAGAACAGGCTGCTGTCCGTCTCCCTGCGACCCGCCCCCCTCATCGCTTTGATCTCTTGCACGCTACGCAAAACCAGAACCTTACCCTCTCTGCATTGGATGACAGATCTTGTCCAATTATTACAATCTGGTTTCAACGTTTCTGGGTAATCAGACAAAAAGATGACAAATTACTTCTATCTTATTCCATCTGCCCATAACTGAGCTGTTTATAGAGCTGTTTGCACTCATAAAACTCTGTTTTTTATTTCATTTGCTGATTCTCATAGACTTTGCTTTGTTTACCACTTGTAAATTCGCTGATAGTAAACAGTCTAGTGTGTAAAATTTAGATGGATATAATTGTAGAAATGGAATATAATATTCATAAATATGAGCTGTTGCATTCTTCTGACCTCTAAATTAGTTGTTTATGTCTACATGGTGCGGAGTGGATGAGTGAGTCATATTTCTACAGAAGGTTCGTATACGATTCAATATACTGTATTCTCCCCTTGTGAATATTTTCCTCAGGCATAGTGTATTTTGCAAACAGTAATGCATAAATTAAACACAGTACAATAGATACAGAACATAAGCATTGCCCCGTATGTGGAGAATAAGTGTACAAGGACACAAATACTCTTCATCTTCTTATTTTTCTCGTTTTATAGAAGGTGACATCCAGTCTTAATTTACATTGCCATCATTTATTATGTTTGAGTGTGGGCCGCAGTTAAAGCTTTGTTTCAGACTCTGTTTTAGAGTCCATGTAGGTGAGAGTGAGGGGGGATTCATTTGGTGGAAATGTACAACTACACCACTAGATAATCACTAAATATCACACTATGAACCTTTCAAGAAAAACTGGAGATTTGAAGAAAAACTGGAGATTTTTAATCACTAAATATCACACAATAAACCTTTCAAGAAAAACTGGAGATAACGTTTTTTTTTTTTGTCTTATTTTTACATTTCTGTATTTGTGATTATGGTGATAAGTGAGCCTTCATTATGAGGAAATGTTTGAACTGTAGAATTTGGATGGTTTGGGGCTTGGGATCTGTTGTTTTTCCAAATAAATAATAGAACAGATGTTGTATGTTTTAGCCAAATATCCTCTAATGATATGATTTTGTTGTGAATTATGCCTAATGTTAGGCTACAAAGAAGTAGATAGGAGAAATGTTTGTTCAATGTTGATAGAAATGAAATTAGGGTGAAATCCTGGATAAATGAATACTAAAACTTAAAATGCAATACGCCATCTAAAAATATTGGTATCAGCATCTGAAACATATTTGCCATGTTTTCATGGGCTGCAAATACGACCTCATGCTGGTTTTCCTTTTTCTAAATCAAATTTTGCAAAAACTGATGTCAGAGAATTCACTGATGTTTTGTTTCTTCTTGTGCTTCTTCAGGACCTCCACGAGTGTCTAACAAGGTTGTCCACAGACAGACGGCCCGGCTGGGGAGTGCCATCAAGCTGCCATGTCCAGTGGAAGGAGACCCTCCACCTCTCATCATGTGGACCAAAGATGGCCGCAACATCCACAGTGGTTGGATCCGTTTCCGTATCCTCCGTATGGGCCTGAAGATCAAGGAGGTGGAGGCAGATGACACAGGGACGTACATCTGCAAAGCCACCAATGGCTTTGGTAGTGTCAACATTAACTATACTCTCATCGTCATTGGTGAGTGCAGATGGAGTTGTTTGCAACACATCACATGATTTTTACTACATACTCAGCTTCTCCGCAGGTTTCCCTTATGAGATCACTGAGACTTATAAAATGTGTCACTCTTGTTAAAACAGTTATTTCCAATTCAGCATCTATAAAGCATGAAGTCACCTGTTTGGTAACTGTATCCGCAGTGGTGAGTCAGTCCAGATTTGTACGGTCAGACCACATCATCCTCCACAGAGTTGGTTAAAAGCCATTTTTGCAATACTTCCCTGCAGTCACAAGTCTCACAGTCGTTCCACTGTTAAAACACTGCATCAGTCTCAGAGGTCGAGGTCTAAAACACGTGGATTTATGGAGGTTTAGTGCTTGATCCTGTCATCTATTGTATGTGTTACAGCCCCTACCTCTCTCTGCCCAAAGTCAACAACGGCATGGGATATTGTTTCATACTACTTCATCCTCTGTGACTCAATTGGATCCCAAGCTCTTCCTTTTCCTTAGGCTACACTCTGTGGAGGCAGGAGGTCTGTAGCTCCGCAATAAGAAACACATTCAGTGTAATAGCGCTGGTTTGTCTTCAGACTCTCACAGGCTCTTGAATGGGGCCTAGAGGATTAGTCTGACCAAGCTGTTTGAGTGTGTTGCTGTGTGTATTTGTGCGTACGCATACAGTGCATTTCCTCTGTGCTAGAGCAGAGCATGATGAATGAGCGGAGTGGAGCGTGAAGGCTGTGTTTAGTCTAATTATTCTAAGATGCCTAATTAGGGCCAGAGTCTGTGCGCTCTCTCCTGCAGAAGGAGTTGCAGCCTGGTCTTGTGACAGCCATGCTTCAGGAGAAGAGCCATAATCAGGCAGATGTGGAAAACACAGAGCACTTCAGAAAATGGTGCTTGTTGTAGTACTGTATGCTTTTGAGATGGGAGCAGTCTGGACCAGCGTTTATTTTAGGGTCTGCCTCAATATGAAGTTGCCAGTGAGTTCAAAGAGAGGGTGTCTGCTGATTGTGCTAAAATGAAAGGTTGGAGATCGAGGCAGCCAGCCAGCTATAATGTCAAGGTTCACAGTACAGTTGTGCTCTATAGTATCAAAGTCAGACGTGGCCGTGTCTGTGTCTGCACTACATTTAAAGAACATTTTAATTTGTTTTACATCCACAGAACTATTCTTAGCCACACATTCAAAATCAGTCATGTGATGGATAACCAGCACCGTGTCATTTGGTCGTAATTGGATGAAGCACTTTATTATTGTCTCTTCATAAAGTAAATGTATATCCTTTCAAGTGGTGAACATCAGAAGTTCATCCATGGAGATATGAATAGAAGAGAGACAGAGAGGCAAGGCATATTCTATTCATAATAGAAAAAGATGACTGATTTCATCAAGTAAGCGCTATAAGAGTTGTCATTATTGTAGAGTATAGTTTAGTGAAGTAAAATGAAAATTAGGTTTTTGGTTATGAATGAACTCACAAATAATGTGTTTCAATTTTTATGTAGATCCAGTTAGATCCCATGAGAACATCTTTCACAAGCTGGTACAATTTCTGGAGCCTCTATTTAACTAAAAATGCAGTTTTTGGTTTGGTGGAATAAGTACCAAATTGAAAAAGGGCTTTACATACTGTTTGTAAATCTTCATTTTTATTCTGTACTTTTAAATTAAAGTACTGTACAAAAGTCCCAGCTCTCCATTAGGTTTGTGAAGTTCTAATGAGTACACATATGCATTTCTCAGTGTCTGTATTAAGATCCAGTCTGGCTATATGTGAAAAAAAAACAGTATGTGCAGCAGTAAAAACATGCAAAACCAACCCTGCAAAAACAACAGAGAGAAAGGTGGCTGAAAACCTTTGCATAGTATTGTAAATTATCCTGGTTGAGTCTTGTTGTTTAATGATAATATCTAAGTAATGTAATACAATTTTGCAAGTTCCACTGTGGCTTTCTCTTGGCAGATTTAAAATGAAACCACATTAACTATGCAGATATAAAATGTAACTGGCAGTGTTGGAATTTCTTATTTCACGTAAACCTCTGTAAACAAAATTTAATCCAGAGTTTCAGCAGTGACGATCTTAGACGTCTTTATAAGATGAAAAGTGCTTGCACAAACATGAGCAAAGGCAAATAAGGAAAAGTGGGGCCCAAAGGTTTCCCTGACCAATGCGTTCTTTAAACATTTTAGAAAGGTTATTTTTTTTAACAAAATATTTATCTCTGTTGTTGAGCCAAATACTGTACATACATGAAATTTATCTATTGGATTTAACATATTGGTTTGAAGTTGGGAGATAGAGGATGATGACACAACCTACACACACACAGACAGCAGACACATACAATTAGTCAATTAATCTTCATGATAGATTACAGTATTCTCCCTGTGGTGTGTTTGTGTGACAGATAATTTGTCTGGTTTGGCTTCTGCTGCAGTGTGACTGAGTGAGAATGAAGACTTCAATGAAAACAGTTTAAGACCGCTGTGATGAAGCTGGCAGCGATCACCAGGAGATCAGTTCAACCTGACTGCATCCACTCCCACTCAATGATTACGTTAAGAAAAAAATACCTTTGGAAGTTCAATCATAAGTCATTCTTGGAAGCATATTTCCATGATTTTTTTTTTTATCAGGACTGTTTTTGCCCTTTATGGAGTTACCTAGAGACTTTCTGGCCACGTTCTTAATCCTGATCTGGTTTGTTCCGTACTTGTCCACTGGTTGAGTTCAATGCATGACAGGCTGACTCTCGCAGACCTTCAGTGCCCAGTCAGTGTCTGTATTTTAGAGCAACACAAGAACACTACCTCCCCTCTTTCTTCCCTCTTGTCTGTCATTCCATTAGAGACTTTCAGGTCATCACCACATCATTTGTTTTTATAGATAATTATTCTATCGGGGGGCGCTGCATTCTAAATGCCTTTTCTACCACATAGATTAGGGGGCCACATTGTCAAAATATTTTCAGGGTTGAACTCAGCTTAATGCAGCCAAATTGTCTGCAATTATTGTGAGCAACACTTTCCATTAATGTGAATTGGCTAATTGTTAGCCATTTCAATCTAGTTGCTGTACTGACCCTGCTATGTTGCTCTAAAAGATCAGAAGAGAGTGCAATGTGAAATACAGCAAATGAGGGGTAGCTTCCAGAAACTCCACATACAGTATCCATCATGTCAGTTTATTATTTTTACTGGATTGCAGAGTGAATAAGAGAGGGAAGCAACTGCAGGCTGTAACAGTGCCGGTCAGAGGAGAGGGGTCGAAGAAATCCTGGCAGCTGTTCAAGTTCATGGCCCAACGCAGAGAGTATAACTTTAAAAGATCGCTTGGGACCCAGTGGGGAGGGGCCCGAGAAACCCAGCAGAAGAAAGACAGTAAGATAAAGAGACAGGGAAGACTCGAAGTGAGAGATCGAGGGGGTTTGCAGAATGATGTAAGGAGGGGGGGGTTCCTCTGTGGCTGTAGAGATATCCCTCTTCCCATCTGCCAGCGGACAGCCTGTCCTCCCCTGAGCTATCTGAAGAATCTGGTCAGTCAGTGCAACATGGCGCCTCCTCAATCCTTCCAGCTGGCTGTTTGGGCCCTGTTTGGGGTGGTCTCTTGACAACTGGGCCCATCACCTCCCAGCACTTCTGCCTGTTGGACCCATACATGCAAAGCCACTCTGTTCCCAGCTACTCAGGCTGCAATAGGCTACATATTAGCATTAACATAGGATTGTCTTATTAACATTTACAGGATTGGATTTGAATGTTTATGTCTGCTCAGGTAATATATTACAGGCCTCATGCAGGGCTGGCAGCATGTATTATTTCTACATGGACGTGTTGGCGTTCGCTGCACATTTTTCATGTCGCTCCTCTCTGGAGACATTTTGTCAGGCCAACTGTTGGATAAACTGCCCCGTGTGTGAACGATAGCATGTGGTAGCTGTTTGGAGATTTCCAGAGTGTGATGCAAGGCCACTGCGCATAACTTTCCCTGGACATTACAATGTCCCCAGCAACATCTGGAGCTCATTGTGACCCCAAATCATCAGGCCTTTCCTGTGATTCAGCTGGTACAAGAGGCCAACGGAGGGAGTGTGTAGTGACCTGTTTCCTGTGCCTGAATTTGTGAATGAAATGGGAGCGAATGGCGTCAGACACCAAAACACTGTATTGAGACTGAATGTTTTCATGGTGTGGCAGAAGCTTTATTATCTGATACTTTCATTGTAGTAAATATGCATCTGCACCATACATTATAGACTTCCACTACCATTCAAATATAATTCAATGCAAAATCATTGCAAGGAATATCAAAGGTATTCTTACCAAATTACTTTTCTCAGATATAATGGTTGTAGTTGTAATTCACTAATAGATGGTTAGCCAGTTTTATTTTTAAAGCATGTGAGTATTTTTTATTAAATTTTGACAATGATATAGTTCATAATCAGCTCACTGCAATGACAGCCCATAATCTTCTCAGAAATGAAGGGATTGTGTTTGTTCATTTTGATTTAATACATTATATAAAATTGAAGGACGTTTACTTTTATTTATTGACAGATGCATAAGTAGTGAACCCTTATGCATTATGTCTCAAGGTCTCTCACTTATTCCTAATTTTTTGATTATTTTATGTCTTTAGTTGTCCAAGAATAACAATCATGTAGCAGCCATGAGGTGTCCTACCTCACCTCTGTCTGCAGTTTAGTGAGCCAACATTGTGTAAAGACAATAGTGGCAAGGGATAGCTGCAAGAGGACAGACATATAAAGGGCGCCATTGTTCCCCAGAATCGCCAAAAAGTAGAGAGGAAATAGATTCAGGAGGAAAAAAAGTCAAAAAGAAAACCCCGGCAGTGTGGGACCATGTTCTGTTTGGATTGGGAGGTTCAGGAACCAGGAGGAATGTAGAGAGCCCAAGTGAGCAACAGAGAAATATTTCTTCCAGTGGAGGCTGTTTTTTAAAGGAATGGGTTATTATAGTTGGCCAGTTAAACCCCTTCAAATAGCCATGACATCATGGCTGGGCTTGGTGCTGCAGGGGACAAACAAAGGAGGGTTTGTACCCAGAGGACCCTAGAGCTTTCAGGGTTTCGGGGGGACTTGGAGGGAGGTAGAACTAGGGGGTTAGAAGTCACATCTGGTCTCTTTACCTGACCCAATCAAACCCTGAGAGGGAATCAAGTGTGCCAAACTGCATGTAGACAAACTCAGCGTGAGGTTGCATTGAACTCAGAATAAGAGAGGTACAGAGCAGGTATTAATGCACACTTTACTTACACATACCTCCCTAGATAGGTTGGTTAGACATGTTTTGAATGACTGCTAATGTGAAGTGACACCTCAGTATTATCTTATTTAATCATTTAACAGCAGTCTTCGTTTGGTAATCATCTACTTAATGTCTGTTCCAGCAAAGAGTGGCAGATATTGGCAAGCAATCCGATATGCGCTGTTAATTCATCAATGCTTAACTCGAAAAGTCGATACGCATCACAAACTGTCGATTAGGTTTCACTCATTATATTTTCTCTAAGCCCTGTCTTAGCTCCACTGCATGATGTCAGCCAATGACATAAACTCCACAGCTGTCTCCTGGAACTGGGCTTATGAAAACTGATCATATTACATCCAAATGCTACAGAGTATGACCTTAGTATGCACCCTGCTCAGAGGAGCCTATCTATAAATGCTAAATTTACACAGATAGAGCAGTTTGCTGAACCTCTGACAGTAACACTTGGAGGATGGAGGGCTTAACTGTAATGGAAAGACTTGAGAAGTAAAAATTCTCTTGCATTGTTGGCTTTCAGTACAAACTGAGAAATATATTTACAATGTAAAGTTTCATTAGATAAGATTTAGGGGAATTTTAAGGAGATCTACTCACAAAAATGGAATGTAATATTTACAATTATGTTTTCATTAGTGTATAATCTCCTAGAAATGAGAATTGTATTTTTTTTCACCTAATAAGCTGTTTATATGCAGAGAGGGAAAGAACACATTTCAAGCTCAATATGAACTTAATCTTATTTTTTTCCATTTTGAAGTGTGTTAAAGCTATAGTTCTAAATAGTTTTTAGCTTCATTGGTCAAAAATTCCATAATTACCTTTCAGTATGTTGTAAATTAAGTGGCCTGAGAGGACATGAGACTTCTACATGTACTCTTTGCTTGGTTTTTGAGTCTGTAGAAATAACTGCGCTGCCCAGATTTTAGCTAATTGGGTGTTTTCAGACAGGGAGGAGGGTTAAATAGGTAGAGCAGGTCATCCAATAACTGAAGAGTTGGCGTTTCACATCCCGCTCTGTCCTAGTCATGTACTGTTGTGTTCTTGGGCAAGACACTTCACCCACCTTGCCTCCAGTTATGCCTCCATGTGAATGTTTGCTGTGGTCGGAGGGGCATTGGCAGCCACGCATCTGTCACCCTACCCCAGGACAGCTGTGGCTACAAACATAGTTTACCACCACCAGAGTATGAATGTGAGAGTGAATGAATACTGGATCCATTGTTCGCGCTTTGAGTATGCGTTAATAAAAAAACACCATTTAAATCGAATCTATTATTATTATTGTATGATTGACCGCTGCAATTACCGATTGTTGATCAGATTCCATCAGATAAAACCTAGATGTCACTCTACTGCTCTTTCAGCTGCTAAATACAGAATTTTAGAAAAATGTCTTCAGTTTTCTATAATGGTATAAAACAAGGTTGGGTCATCTGTATTCAGATTTAGTATTTTGAGTGAAGGGAATTGCAGAAGGAAGGTGTGTATTTTCAGATTCTGGCAGTTTTTTCCCCTATTTTCAACTCTTGCAGCTTAAAGATGTTATAACCTTTACCTACTATATCTGAGTAAATGACTTAGGGGCAAAGTCTAGAATAGACAGGTAAAATACAAAATTCTCATATTTTCAGTGGACTCTGTAGGGAAAGGTGAGATGAGGTATAAAAGAAACATGCTGAGCCTTTTAGGAGCATGTGAATAATGAATTGTTTTTGTCAATAGCTTACAATGTATAAATCACAGAAATGCTCAAAAATATAGAAGTTTAGTCTGTTCTTGTTGTCCATACTTTACTTCTGCATGTTTCATAATTGTGGCATCATTCATGTAAAATGACAGCCTCAAATCTTTCTGCACATACAATTGCAATATGATCGCCTTTTTCCAACGCCAATGTTCACATCCAACCTTCCTGTCATTGTCATTGTAGTCTAAAATCTTTGTTTTAACATTTCTGTCATTGTAGTTTTTCAGCATATTCTTTTGTTTGGTGCAGACTATTCACTCACATATGTTTTGCTGTGAACTCAACAGATGACTCAGGTTCTGATAAGACTGGACCTGGAGCAGCTGATGGTGCCGACTGTGAGCCAGGCACTGATGGCTTGTCCGAAAAACTTGGTAAGAGTTCTATCGGTAAAGTAGTAAATAAAGCCAGCATTCACTAACATTTTGATTGTTTTACACTTAGATCAAACTTCTTCATGTCTCATCATGTTTCTCTGTCCACAGTTCGTCCTCGCTTCACCCAGCCCACTAAGATGAGGAAAAGGGTGATAGCTCGTCCAGTGGGCAGCTCTGTGCGGCTCAAATGCACGGCCAGTGGAAACCCTCGACCGGACATTATATGGCTGAAGGACGACAGGCCATTAACGGAGCAGGAGGTTGGCGAGGGACGTCAGAAAAAGTGGACTCTGAGTTTGAGGAACTTGATGCCAGAGCACAGCGGTAGATACACCTGCAGAGTCTCTAATCGGGCAGGAGAAATCAACGCCACATACAAAGTTGAGGTCATACGTGAGTATCCCACAGAGAGGCTGAGCTGTACACATACCAAACATGTTCACCTGGAAATATTACAGCTAACGGATGAGGTAAAGCAAATTTAAGTGATTACTGCTGCTTGTGTGAATCATTTCTGTGATTGTTTGGACATTGTAGCAGGAAATTAAAATAGTCGGCATTAAAACAGTGTGAGTGTAATCATGGTAATAGCGGATCTGGTTTTGACCGTAGAAGAACTGTAACCTTTAAAAAATCTTCCCTCTGATCTACCTAGTCCTGACTCCTGATTGCGATCAGCAGGTCTTATTCATATCCCGGCTGCATGGATGAATGTGCTTGTGTAATCATGTATATGAGAAGCACATTGAGGAAGTGGGCTTCAGAGTGAGGGCTTGTGCCCTGGTGTTTGCACAGAGAGAGAGAGAGAGAGAGAGGCAGTTCAACTCAGAGACCCTCCACCCAATCTGGAGCTGATTAAAGCCCAGCTGTCTGCCAGACCCTCTGCTCCCCCTCTTCCCATGAGAAATGTGTGCTGTACAACCAGGAGCAAAGACGGAGAGGAAACTAATCACACATACTTCTTGTGTTACATGTGGTATTCTTCCCTCTCTGTCAATTATAAGTTCTAAGCCTGAGGCTAATAATGCTAAGGACAAGTAAGACCTCTTCTATCTGCACCAGGGCTGTCATATCAAAAGATGCCTACTTGCGCCTTGACAGGGCTTGTCTTTGTGTCCATGCAGAGAGGACGAACTCCAAGCCGATTTTGACAGGCACCCACCCCGTCAACACAACAGTGGACTATGGGGGCACCACGTCGTTCCAGTGCAAAGTGAGGAGTGACGTTAAACCGGTCATTCAGTGGCTTAAACGTGTAGAGTCTCACGAGGAAAGCCGCTACAACTCTACCATCGAGGTCGGAGACCACCGATTTGTGGTGCTGCCCACAGGGGAGGTGTGGTCGCGGCCCGATGGCTCGTACCTCAACAAGCTGCTCATTACCCGCGCCAAGGAGGAGGACGCTGGCATGTACATATGCTTAGGCGCCAACACCATGGGCTACAGCTTCCGCAGCGCATTTCTCACTGTGCTGCCAGGTGAGGCTGTTTGGAATGTCATCTGCTTACAGTGTAATACACAGCAGTAGGCTGCGTTGTAAACATTCTGTAGAGCAATGAAGGAGCAGCTTGTACGAGGATCTGTGATATCAGTTTGTATACAGAGTGCACATAAACACAGAGACATGAGAGGGAAATCAGACTAAAAATGAAATGCTGAACTATACAGTGTTCGAAAGTGGTTAAGTACATTTATTCAAGTACTGTACGTCACTGTGTCCATTTTATGCTGCTTTATTTTCCAGTCAACTACATTCATGAGGAACTATTGTAAGTGTAGTTAATTAGCTTTTTACCACATTTAAGTAATGTGTTGAGTTTCCATGTTAATCAAAGTTGTAACTAGTATTAGGAAATGGTTGATAAGTATTACTTCTAAACACAAGTGGCAAAAAAAACAACACATACTGTTCTTGCTATGTCTGTTCTGTACACTAAGGGGCCATCTTTTCCATGTGTTATTGTCCAATCCATGCAGGTTGTTTGTTAGTGGTGTTTGTGTTGTTGTTTGGAGGGTCTGTAATTATTCAAAATTTAAAAAATTTAAAAAAAAATCAATAACCCTCCTCCACTGTAATAAACACAAGCTATCAAGTCTGAAGATACAAAGAATAGAAATTACTGATGTACAGGATGTGTTAAAATGTAGGGACTAAAAATAAAACGATAGAAAATACGTAATAAAATACTCGATGACTTTATTTTATTACAGAGCTTAATGTGTATTAGTCATAATTAACCCTTTGACTTTTATTCTAAAATTGAAGCACTGTTTTTAATAATACTTCATGAATGTGCTGGGAAAAAAGTTTCCACTCAATATTGCTAGGTCATTACGTATTCACTGAGGTCAGAGAAGCAGGACTTGGACTCAGAGGTCCATACTCTGTTCATCTGTAACTTGAAAACAAACTTGGAACAGGATCAGAGTTGTGATAAGTAATGCTTTTACAATAGAACATACACAAAGGGCATATGTTTAGGAACGTCTACACTAAAAAAAACTCTACAATATCTTTACAAAGCTAGTCTCTTGTCTCTCTTTTTTTAAATTAGTGGAAATATTAGTAAAAAAAAAATGCACAGAGAAACTACAACTAGTATAATAGATGTTTTCTTCTCCTGCATTAGTTTTTGATATGATTTAGATTAAATGTAATTATTTTCAGTGAGTCTTTATGTTTTTTAAGTTTTTCAATCCATAAACTAAAGGGCATTACCAGTAATAAACCTGTCAGTGTTTATATCTGAATGATTGGTTGATTAATTACATAGTTAAATGATCAACAATAGTTTGATCATTTGTTTGCAGTAGCAGATTTGTTTCTTTACTGTTTTGTATGAAAATAAATGTAACATTGTGGGGTTTTTGGACCAAACACGCAACCCTGTTGTTATGTGCAGTTTTTACAGAATTGTTCAGTATTTTCTAGTCTTTTAATGACTGGATGATTTATTGATTAATAAAAAAACCCTAAAGTACTTATTATGCTGTAAAAGAAAACATGTTAAGTTTTAAGAGCTTGTTTTGATCTTTTTCTCTTTCTGGTCTCTCTTTTGCAGACACAAAGCCTCCCATGACGACAGTTTTCTCCCCATCCTCCAGCTCCCTCCCCTGGCCTGTCATCATTGGCATCCCCGCTGGAATAGTGTTCATCTTCGGCACGGTGCTGCTGTGGTTCTGCCAGAGTCGAAAGCACTGTCCTCCTCCTCCCAGCGCTGCTCCGGCGGCCTCGCAGGTGCTGCACAGCTCCCACCGGCTGCCGTATCGAGAGCGGGAGAGGCCGGGCTGTGCCGCTCCGTCCTCCAACTCCTCGAGCCCGGAGAAAGACTGCATGAGCTCCATGAACTATGAGGAGTATCTGGCACAGCAGCAGCTCCTCCTCAGCCAGGGAGGACCCACACTGCCTCCCAAAATCTACCCCAAAATCTACACTGACATTCACACACATACTCACTCTCATGTGGACGGGAAAGTACATCAGCATCAACATATTCATTTTCAGTGTTAGCCATAGTGCCAGTTTATTCCCACACTAACTTCTCCAGTATCTCAGAGGGATGATGAGCTGTGGACTGAACAGGCAGCTCCTCAGTGACACTTGCTAAAACTGTCTCCACGTAGCTGGATGCGAGTATGCACAAAAAGTGACAAAAAACGACAAAAACAGTGGCCAGTGATACACACTTTGTGTTGTTACATCCAGTTTTCCAACTTTACCTGGTGCTTTTATGAAATATTTTACCTTTTACATTCTCACACCACTAAAATCCATTCATCCTTGATGTGCACTTAAGACAAAAAGGACGAGGAACTCTGCAGCGTGTGAGAGTAATCGCAGCTATTCAGGCCAAACGAAAGGTTTTCCTCAGCAATACTTGTAAGTTTTGCATTTTTTCCTACTTGAGGTGTAGCTGAACATGGAGTTTCGGTTTTCACTCAACCAGCACGAAACATGTCGGCTGGAAATGAAGATGGTACTCAATATTTACAAAAGGGCTGGTTTTCAGCTCCTACTCAGGTAGTCCTTTTGTGTTTTTTAAAAGAATATGCATACTGTTTTGGAATGCACGTGCATTTAATGCTGACCACTATCCTTTATATATTACCCCTCTCCATCCCTCAACTCTATTCTGTTATTAGTGATAGAGTGGTGAGTTTCACGACGCCTTTTATGGTGTGCAAACCTTGCCGAAGACTGCAAGGGATGGACGAATTGTGTTGATCTTCAATATCATTTAAGCTTCTTCTTTTAGGTAGGTTCCCTTCACTAGTCATTAGCACGTCAACATTAATGTATTCCATCAATACCAGTGACCAGCAACGGAGTCGTTTAGACCACCAACCACAGTTCATGAAGCTGTAGTCATTTATAATCAAATTGAGTCATGAATATTTAATTTATTTTGCTAAAAAATGTATCAAAAGTTTATTTTTCAGAGTAAGGCGTTTTACATATCTATGTAATGTTATTAAAGTATACTGTTGTTGTGTATAGTACATTTTGAGTACTTATTCACCAGTTTAATCACATTTAGTTCTTTGCCAGTATTTAGATGTTTGTGTATGTAATTTGGTTATAATTTGACAATCTTGTATGATATATTCTGTTCAAGGCTCAAAAACTGAATCATCTAGAATTTGATGGTTTGGCACTTTGATTAAATGACCTGAAACTGACGCTTCATACACATGTATTACTGTATCACATACTCCTGATTCAACATCAAGCACAGAAGTGTAAAGTAACTAAGTACTTTTACTCAGGTGATGTCCGGGGTACATGGACTTTACTTTGATTTGATCTCAGAGGGAAATATTGTACTTTTTCCTCCACTACATTTATTTGACAGCTTCAGGTCTAATTGTTAAGATGAAGATTTTATGCAATAGGTAATCTTTTAAGATACACTGACTGGACACTACATTAGGTACATCTTTTCAACTCCACATTAATTCAAATTTCTCAGAAATTCAATCCATTTAGGCCATATGACATAGTAAGGATGATCTGCTGAAGTCCAAACCGAGCATCAGAGTGAAGAAGAATGGTGATTTAAGATACTTTGAATATGGCTTTGTGAAATGTATTATGAGTATTTCACAAACTGTTGATCTACTGGTTTTTTCACATGGAATTTACCTACAGGGTTTACAGAGAATGGTCTGGAAAAAGAGAAAATATCCAGTGAGTTGCAGTTCACTGAGTGGAAATGTCTTGTGTCAGAGGAGAATGGCCAGGCTGGTTTGAGCTGATAAAAAAATGACAGTAACTCAAATAACCACTGGTTTACAACTGAGGTATGTAGAAGAGCATCTCTGAACACACAACATGTTGAACCTTGAAGGAGAAAATACACTCACTAGCCACTTTATTAGGTACACCATGAAAGCGTGGGGTCTACTGAACAATAATGTGGCCAAGAAGTGCACAACACAGTTAAAGGGTTTGGGTTTTAGCGTCTGACAGATCCACCATATAGTCAAAATTTTTCTCATGAGTTTATTTTTTAAAAGTGCAAATAATACGATATTTCTGTAGAGGTTAGAGATTGGAGAAAAAGCCCAGAAACAGATTTCTATGTCCAAAGCCTGTCTTATTAATAATACAATAATAAATAATAAAACAATGGTTATGCAATCAAGTACTAACCCCTGTGTATATCATGACTAAAACAAACAGAAAAAAAAACATGGAATGCCTAAAAGCACTTTTTTTTGCAGTACAATGCCATAGCTACTGATGTAAGAACTTAAGTAATTTTGTTTATTATCAAATTATCAATTATCATCATCAGTCATTTCTTATCATATCTTTGCTAGCTTAACAGAAAAATACCAAGGCCTGGTATTTTTTGATGAGCTTAACCAAAAAGTGACAGCGACTAAGCCTGAACTTAATTTCCAAGAGTTAACTGAAGTGTCATGAGCTGTTAAAGAGACTACAATGTCTGAGAAACGAGTCAGAAATGTATGTGTTCATTATAATTTGGACTGAATAATTAACCTACTGGTGGCCCAAGACTTTTGCACAGTACTGTACACACATTTATAAATACATAGCTTCATAATATTATATTAGATGACCTGACCTTAACTCCTCAAAAAGCTTGTCAACCTCTTTCAGTGCTTCACCAGGATTTACTCACAATTTTCTATCAGTTTTTTAACTATTCCAAATATGAGATTTAATAGTCTCCTACAGTTGCGGGGAAAAAAAATTAGACCATCAAAAGTCATCAAGAACAATGGTTAAGCAGTCTACTACTAAGGCCTGTGTGTATCATGTGACTAAAACAGACAGAAAAGAAAACACGGAATGAATAAAAGCACTGTTTTTGTCAGTACAA
>JAPTYQ010000016.1:80839-91301 GCA_029814465.1 Ostorhinchus cyanosoma | reverse complement strand
TGGAAAAAGGGAAACTATACAACATTAGAGCATTAGTGCTGATATTGTTCTGCTCCCATAGATGCTCAATTGGTTGAGATCCAGTTGTTCTTTAAATATTTTTGGTAGGTACAAACCACTTTACACTGGACATGCTGTGACCCAGTGATGTGGACATTCTCATTTCTCCCTGGTCAAAGTTACTCATATCTGTACTCCTGCCCGTTTTGCTTCGAGGGCTTAATGCTCACTTTCAGCCTAATATATCGCACACTGACAGGTCCCATTGTAGAAAGATAATCACAATTAATACCACTTTGCCCGTCAGTGTCAGGATGTTATGGCTGCTCAGAGTATCTAATCCCTGGAGATTTCTAACACTTCACTTGCCCAGAGTTACAGTTAGTGTTATATAAAAAAGGGAAGAATTATTAATGGTCATGACGCTGCTGGATCCATCAGTCCAGGCTTATTAGTCACTGAGACGTGATCAAACAGTACATGCTACTTACAATATTAGTCATCTGCTGATTAATGAAAGCAGTGACTGTATGTGGTGTCTATCTGTGGGTGTATCTGCACCAACAAACAGACCCATGAGATGGAAGCATGTGATGCTCCAAACAGTTGTTAGATTTTTTTCCTAAACACAGAGATCATTATGAAATTTCCACACAGATGTCTGAATCCTGGTAACAAAAACAAATGAAATAAAAATAGAACCCCGATGACGTCAAAGTCCAACTTACTTGCAGAAACGTCCGACTGAACATGGTGTGCATGAGGTGGAGCTCTGCATCGATGCAGAGAAACCTGAAAACAGCAAAGACATTCAACCCATGGGACACTGAACCCCTACGTTTTATAAAACAATGTATTCACATCACTGACGATTATTTAATCCAGTCTGCTCTTTTTATATTAATGGAGAGATAAAATATAACAATACTCAATGACAACCCATATTACCTTAATACTTAGTTATCATTAGCTTTTTAAACACACCTGGAGAACAACTTGTGCAACTGCTTTGTCCAGTATTATTGTTGAAGCTTCCAGGAAGGCACGCATGACATAAAGGACTTCCAGTGAAACTTCATTTTTGACAAAAAACAAACAGACAAGTAGAAGAAGAAGAAGTATACTTGAGTAGTGAATAATAAATAATTATAATCAGGTAAATCCATTAACTAGCATATATTTTCATCTATAAACAGCCTCGCTCTTACTTTGTGTAAAAGCCTCGGTTGCAGGGCAGACACTGCTGCTGTCCTGCCAGAGGCTGATAGAAGCCGGTTGGACACAGCAGGCACGCTCCAGGAAATAGACACAGCCCAGGCTGAGTACAGCATGCACACAGCAGCGTGTCTGAGACAGAATCGACATACATTATTTCAGCTTCATCTTAAAGACACACAATCCTCCATTAGGTCCATATTCACTGTTCTAAGCAGCCGTTTCTCTTCCATTTACTTTAATTCTGTGTGAATATGTACACTTGTTAAATGTTTGCAGTGCAGGAGTCATTGGAGGTTTGAGGATTTGCTCTTCCTATTTTCACTGCCAGCTTTTCTGAATTGTTTTCATATTTTTGTCCTGGTGTGTTTGCATAATTTTCACCTCATTGACAACTCGCATTTTCAAAAAAGCAGAGCAAACCTAAAGCAGATATTAACCGGTTCCAGCTAATAATGTTTAGTGTTGTTGATCCTGTTGTACCTGTTTTTAGTGACTATAAACTGTATATTTCTAGGAGACGGAGGAACCATAACTGTCACCCATTGTTTCTAAACTTCTGTTTTGATGCTAGTAGTTTGTGATTTACTTACTGTCACATTGGGTTTCTAGAGTTAGAAGTGGCCATATTTGGACTAAAGGGCCGGAACAACAGGAGCCCAAGGGGTTATTGCTATCTGCAAAGGGTCATGGGTAGGCTAATGCTAAACGCTAGCTTTCTGGCTTGGTAATATGGTAATTTCACAGTCCTGTTAATGGCACCTATTAATTATAAGTAAAGGGAAGATGTCCATCAAGAAAAAATGTGTTTCATTAAATAAACAAAAATTCAGAAAGACCAACTCGGCAGTTGAGTGAGCTGTCATACACACCTGTCAATCAAAGTCCGATATAACGCAGCCCTTTAAATTGACAGGTATTTTCTAATAAACGCGAACCAGGGTTTTTTGTTTTGTTTCGTTTTATTTTGGGGGTTTTTTGGAGCCATTATGACTTTGAAACATGTCCACATTGGTTTCATTTTGGAGCTGAGGTCCTTGCCCCTTTCTGCACCTACATGCAACACGATGGGTCACATAAGAGATAATATGAGGCATTACTTGAACAATTGGAAGGTTGAAATGATTCGGTGCAAAGCATGAGACACATGAATTACACTGTTTTGATTATATTTATTCATCATCCATTTTCAGCCACAGAAAGCACTAACATGCAGTTGGATTTCAGTCAACTAAAATCAGAGGCTTATGTCACCATACACACAAAATCAGCTGACTTTGGTTTTGTAATCAAAACCACCCACCCTGTGTTAATATTCTGTTGTATTCCCCATTATTTAACACAATGCCACTGATCCTAAGCATAGACTGAATATAAAGGTGGATGATGCCACACTGTTTCATGCAGCTGTAAACAACCTGTTTTTATGTCCCCTTCTGCTGGAAAACAGAGCCAATAGGAGCTGGAGAGTTAATATCCTCTTCAAATGCACATGCTCAAAGCCTAATATGGAGCTTTTTGGCCAGTGACACATGAAAATACTGCCTACAAAAAGATTTACGCACATGTTTGCATCTCAAATCTTTATAAGAAGCTACTGATTTTGTCTTTTTACTCAACACAGGCAAGAAAAATATCTGCTATTCATGAATATATGGAAAATATGATGGAAAAAGTATGTCAGATGACACTTTCAAAGACTCACTGTTGTCATATTGCGATCCGGGTGCACACGGCTCACAAGTAGAGGTGTTGAATGCAGAGCAGCCTGGGGTCGTGCTGCTGAGAATCATGGGAGTTACAGTCAGACTGGTCACATTCTCAACGAAAGTAGTGCTCATCACAGCAGGAGTAAGTGTCGTCTGGCTCAATGCAATGCCTGCAACACAACAACACTGGATTATCTGAGTGAAATGTTTGATCACAGACTGCGACGGAGCTGCAGCACGAAACACCATGTGTTTTTTCACATGAATAAAATGTAACAGTTTAATGATGTGAAGGAAAGTGAGTTAGTGAGTCGACCCACAGCTGACCTGCTGCCAAAATGGAGGAAATCTGGGTGTTTTTGGAGTGTTTTCTAATCCAAAATGTTTAATACATCAGAGCTAGAACAAAGGTTCAATTTTTTCAAAGGATTATCAGAGCTGGACTCTGCTTATGGAGAGGCTAAAGGTGGTTTTATGCTTTAAACGACTGCTTTTCCAACATTTCCTTAACTTCATAGCAAGGGATACAAGTTAAAAAACAAATACCTCCACATAATTTTTCCTATTTTTTTGATCAGTGGCACGCATTAAAGTGTGCAGTGAGATAAAACATGGAGGAATAACTGGCAAGTTTAGTCTTTGAGAGTCTTTTATAAAGCTAATACAATACAAAATAATCTAATATATACAAATGTTACAATCAAAATATCAACAACAGTAAGATTAGTAAAACAATAAGCCCTCAGGTGGGCACTGATGAGTCCAAAAGGAATTTTAAGCACAAGCCCAGGGGTCCATGCACACCAAATTTCAGTTGAAGACATCATAAACAACTACAGATTCAACCAAAAAAACAATGTCAACAATGCAAGCAGGGAAAACAGGTACGTCTGATCTTTTACTGCAGTGTTTTCAATAATTAAATACCACAATCAAACCAGTATGCACATATTTTATCAACAAGTGTCTATTTTATTTAGTCTCCTTGACATGTGGGTCAAGAAGTGCATTCCACGCATTTATAATAAAGCTATTTAAGAATAAAAGTGTGGCTCCAAAAGAGTCTCCTAAGAACAATGATTTCCTTCAGACAAATATAACTGCTGATCCCTGCATTATTTAAAGTCTTAACTTAGACTAGAGCTGCACAAATCATATTGCAATTATTATGAGTAATATTGTGATGTATGCAATTTTGTTTTGAATCTTCATGGTTGTCAAGGAAATAGCAGAGAAAATGCATTTAAGAATGGCAAGTGAAACATACAAGTGTTAAAAATTACAAAAAAATGTGTGACTTTACAGTTTTATCTGCTCAGAGTCACTAAATCCAAGGTTGTGTTTATTTTCTTGCACTTTTGCATTTAGAAGACACTTCATCCTCCTCAATCTGACCTCTAAAGTGTAGCCTTTTGCCACTGCGACACTGCAATTCAATTAACTGCACAACTCTAATTAGAACTATCCAAGTGTGGCCTATTTGCTATAAATCCAGATCACTAAACCGGGTTGCGATGTGATGATTCAAGCCTGGTCCTCAGTGAATTCACCAACCAGAATCTAACCTTAGGAACATATAAAGTTATAGAAAAAAAAAATACAAGTGGTTGAAGCTTGTGTAAAACATAAACTTGTGCAGCCTTTTGCTCATTCAACAAAACTCCACAGTCAACACAATCTACCCACTCAGAGACTGGAAGCCACAGTTATATCAGCCAAACAGTGTCCATATTGTGGCCATAATCACATTAGCCATGTGCCCTTGAATGTGAGCCATCCTCCTCATGCAATGCAATTATTCAGAAAAGGGGTCATGAGTTTTGTGTGGGTCGGTCTCTTCCACAGGACTAGCAAAATGTCTCTCAAACTAGACACAGTTAGTTAGAAAAAAAAAGATCTGCTGTTAACCCAGAAAGACCCAAACACCCACCACGGACCAAAAACATCTACTAAAGCCTAATCCCTATTAATCCGTGTAAATAATTGGTGTAAAATGCAGTTTGGTCAAATTTTCATGGTCATCAGATATGACCCATTTGGACTTTCAGAGGCTCCGAAGTGAACGTGGAAACACTGTCATCTTCTACAGCATTGATTCACCAGTAAAACCCATGGAGTTAGATCAATGACAGTGGATGAACACACTTGTTTAATGATATTTTTTGCTGAAAAAGTAACTTTTTCCTAATTTTTTTTCCTGATTTGATATAATAAACTTTGGATTTCTTCTGAGCTTTCATGAACATCTCTACAATCAGTGAATCAAATATAGGAAAATACATGATTTACACTAAAAACACTTAAAATAAAGAGGATCATATTACAATAAATGGTGATAAATCACTTAAGAAGGGTTAAACACAGAGACAAATTCATTTGGGAACTGACACAGAAGTAAAACTGGGTCTTCATGGGTTCAAATGATCTGATTAAAAAAATACTACAGTAGATAGGGCATAATTTAAATATTATATTTAAGATATAACTGGAAGAAAACGGAGGATTTTTAAAGCAATGCATACCGTTAGCTTCATAGTTTTCCAAGTCATATTTTTGGCCAAATTGTGATATCTGCATAACTTTACTTTCTCTCCTAACACTGCTGCTTTATTTTTGCATTATTGGCTACGAAATGAAAAACATATGACTTAGGGGCAATTATGGCATAAGATTAATGACATCTACATTAAAGTGTAAAGTTAAGAAAACTTTTATCAAAATCTAGATGGAATGCAACCTTATTAAAAACAGAAACTAATTTAAAAAAAAAAAAAAAAAAAAGTAACTGATTCTGCACAAAAACGCACAGTAATGCTCTTTTCATTCCATTTCTTAGCTGCAAAATCCCCACAAACCCTTCTCCATCATAAACCCACCGTCGCTGTTGATATTTTTTGCTGATAATAAAAGAATGTGGGTCTTACCTAGTAGACAGGCGGCGGCCACAGCAGGCAGGAGTCCCCGACAATCCATCCTCCTCATTTTATCAACTACAACCTCCAAACAATGTCAGTTTACAGCATCTCATCCCTGACAAGTGTCCGAGCTGCCTTCGTTTTGACGGTGGACGTCAGTGGAGTTGGCCTGCACTGTGGGTTCAGTCCTCTCATCAGTGTCATATGACAAAATACACATCATGTGATTTTGCTTTAGAAGGAAAAAGTGAGCAAAATAGGCTGAATGAGGGCTGATCTCTTGTAGTTACACAGGTCAGCCACTAGGGGCGCTATTAGCCCTTCTTAACAGCAGAACAAATGCACATCAGTTATTTATAAAAAAGACATTTTTGGAAAAAGAAGGGGAAAAAAGTGTGTTATGTAAGTTGTTGTCATTGTGTGAGCTGTATATGTTCTTTTCTGGGCATTTCCAAGCAAATAATTTTGGTAAATCACCATGATCTTCTGAGTAATAGTGGTTTTCTGTACAGTAACCGTAAACATAGAAGTACATAGAAATAACCAACATTGTCATTTGGGGAAGGGAAATTTACTCATGAGTCACAAGCTAAATGTCCAGTTCCCTTTTCATGATTCAGACAGGTGGTTGGAATCAGTAGTGGGTTGAAATGAAACTTTTTTTTTTTTATAGATTTGTGGCCTTGATTGGAGATGAGGAAAAAAGTAGAAATACAATTGCACAAGTTCTTCTTCACTTAAAGTTCTGAATTCAGAATGTGAAAGTGCATAATGCAGTAAAGCAGGGGTGTCAAACTGACTTTAGTTCAGGGGCCATATTCCCCCTAACATGAGCTCAAGTGGGCCAGACCAGTAGAATAATAGTAGCGAAACAAGTAAAATTATATCATGATAATGTTTACATCTACAAAGTTTCTTTAAAAATCTGAAAAACATGAACCAATTGAAATGATGTAAGAAAAACAAGTGCAATTTTAACAATATTTTAAGTAGGTTTGCCTCAATTATAACTTACATTACAATTACAAAACATCTAATAACAGGCAGGATATTGGTTAAAAAAACAAATTACCCAGTTTTTTCAAATTTGCTCAGGTTATTCACATTTTTTGTAAAATAAGATAGTTTGTTAATATAAAGATTTTCATGTAATTTTACTTAATTTTTTACACTGAAACAAAGATAAACTCTGCAGTTCTCATTATTTATAGGTTATTATAATCATATTTTACTGGTCTAACCCAATTGGGATCTAATTGTTCTGTATGTGGAACCTGAATTAAAATTATTTTTATTTATTATTATTATTATTATTATTATTATTATTATTATTATTATTATTATTATTTATCATACAGTTTTTCACTAATCTGTTAAACTGGCACTGTGAGAACATTTCAGCAAAAAAAAAAAAGTTCAACAAATTGAGTTTGAATCTCCTGTTAAATATCAAGGATTTTTACTCGATGACCACTTCAGTATGTAAACAATGAAACTCTTAATAGGATTTTTGTTTAATAGCTTTTTTTTTTGCCTGTTATTATGTTTATGTTTATTTGTTTATTTCAAGCATTCACAGAATCCATGCAAAAATGTTTTTATTGTTTTTAATGACACAACGCTGCTGCCCTGTTGGCCAGGTCTCCTTTGTAAAATTATTTGATCTCAGTGGGATTAACCTGGTGAAATAAAGGTTAAATAAAAAAAAAAAATCAACTGAAATACAAGTAACTCAGAATTATTGGTTATATCCCCTTTTGGAAATAATTATTGGACTCTCTCCAATTTTCTGTTGTTTAATACTCGATATAATATTACTTTAATGTGACATTCTATCAATGGCCCATTGTTAATAAATTGCTGTTTGATGTCAGATGCTCTAAATTTTTGTTACTTTCTATTCAAAAAATTGAGTTTTATTGTCATTAAACTAAGTACAGTTTATTTCTTTATCAAATTTGTTGAGCACATGACTCGTGTGTTTTCTGCCAGAAGACACGCCTCGATGGCTTTGAGTTGAATTTATGACAAATATTAACTTTTCATTTCTTTGTCACAAGAACTTTCTACAAAATGGTCTTTACAGTAGTTGAGTAGATGTTTTAGATGAATTACACCGACATAAATCACTACTGTATCTGCGACTTAAGTGTAAAATGTTTTACAGCCGATGGAAACACATACAAATTGAACAGAAAACTCATCAATTTCATGCAAATCAATTCTGTTTAAGAATGTAATAGATGTATAAAGAAGACAGTTTCATGAAGGTACGTCTGATACATGATCTACAGTGTTCACAGACACATGGAATACGTTGCTTCTCTATTTTTAATATAATCTGTTTATGTCTTTAATGTTTCCCTCTGAGAAACAACATAAGCAGCGTCCTTCTGGATATAATGCTCTAAACTCCGCTCCAGGTCCTTCCAGCTTTCCTCCTCTGAGCTTTTCTGGTAAAATAAAAACATAAAAAGACACACATAGATATTATTTACTGCAGAGAGAACGAAACCTCCGAACACTGACAAAACCAGACCTTACAAATCGCCTTCTGTGAGAACTTACTCTGTATTTGTTATGCATTCCATACTCACTTTGCTGTGTGTCCTACTTTCCGCAGTGTGTGTCTGTGCAGACGTTGTGGCCTTGTTACTTCTGATTTGCTTCAGTCTTTGGCGTTCTTGCTGTTTCTCTTTCAGTTTCTTCTGCAGAGCCAATACCGTCTCATCCTGAGCGACTGTTTGCAGTGAAGCCAGCTTGGCTTTCCTCTCCTCTTTCCTGCAAAACGAGAAAACAATCATGGATAAATGTGTGTGATGTCGGTGTGTTTTTTCAGTGTTTTGCGCGTACAAAGTCCAAATCCGTGTAAAACCTTCTCCTGACCTGCTGGCAGCAGCCTGCGCCAGTGCTTTCCTGTGCAGGTTGATGGAGTCCAGCTGCTGTAAAAGTAGTTGTTCCTTGTTCTGCTTCTCCTCCTGGATGTGCTCCCATTTCTCCTGCTGCTCCATTTGTTGTGCTTCCTTCAGGAGGCCCAGACGCTCCCTCAGCTCAGCCAGCGACATCTCCCCCAGCAGCTCATGGCCTGCAGTCTGAAACATGGACAACAGGTTCAGAACACAAGGATCCATGAAAACATGTGGAAATACGACACACGTCCTCTTCATTTACCTCTGTGTCGTCAAAATACTTGTGCCTGATGTGAGGAATAGATTCAAGAGCATGGATTTCACGGATTATTTCAAATCTTCTGCTGAGCTCTGCCTGGGCTTCCTCTAATGCTTGACGGAGGAGTTCTTGACTTTGCTCCGAGACTTCTTTCACTGAAAACAATACAGAAGCATGAGCTCACCATAAGACATTTTGGATTTCATCACATAGGAAACACACTTACCTATACTTTGCTTCAATGCTTGTAACATCTCCTTTGCAATTTTGGAATTCTTATGGCCTTCTGCCACTTGTTGTACCAAGTCTCTCATCTCTTTTTCTTCTTTGAGCCTCTTCTCAGCATATTGTCGCATTATTTCAGCTGTCTACAACAGACAGAAAGCAAGCGTGAAGATACATTTTTCACACAAACACATAAATTCCATCTTTGAAGAATGTCTGTGGAGTACAGACATGCTTTTGTCAGTGCAGGCTTCTTATTTCATGCTTTGAGATGCTGTGAAATCTTTTGAAAATGCCCTTTTATATCAGTTGTTAGATGATCTTCATGCACCTCTTCTTTCTTGAGCTTTGCAGCCTTCTGGTTGCATTCCATGATCCGCGTTCGTGCCATAGCTGCCTCCTCGTAGCTGATGCGTCCCTCCAGACGCCTGCGCTCGATCCTCGCCAACTCCTCCAGTTTGTCCTTCTCACGCATTTCCTTTTGCCACTGTAGGAAAGAGGAAGGCTCTTGTGCCCCCTGTACAAGACACTCCACTCTTTGTCACACACACAACACACTGAAATTACTACATATATTATATTAGTGTATATAGTGTTGTATGCAAAAACTTTGGCACCACTTGAAAATAGTGATAATTTGATTTTTTTTTTTTTTTTTTGATCGAAAATATATAACTTCAGACTCTGGAGGATAATATTTGAACAACGTTAATACATGTCATTTTTTATCTAAATTATTTAAATAAATATATAATTGTGTTGTATGTAAAGGTTTAGGCACCCTAAGCGTTCCCAACTCTTGGATTCTTTTTAGAGGTTATTACGAGCTCAGATTCAGTTCAGTATGTGTGTCATCAGTTGTCGTTACAAACATGTCAGCTGGTGCCATGGCTTTTGCAGTTTCCACAGTGTGAAAGAGGTGTCACTGGGATTTGAAGGGGAACTAAGACAGACCAAAAAAACTCTCAGAGAGGACTGCTCCTCAACTGGCCACGGAAAAATCTGTGGGAGAAAACTAGACTGCATCCTCATCATAAGTGTGCAATGGGACATCTGATGAAGTTCAAATAGAAAAGAGAATAAAAGGAGCAGGATTTCACGCCAACTTTGGGATTTGAATAAAATAAACTCTGCAGAGAGACTTAATAAAATAAAGATAAGATAAGATAAGATAAGATAAGATAAGATAAGATAAGATAAGATAAGATAAGATAAGATAAACTTTATTGT
>JAPTYQ010000016.1:63624-75210 GCA_029814465.1 Ostorhinchus cyanosoma | reverse complement strand
CTCTGTCTGCCTCTGTGAGTGCCAGGACAACACAGGTCTGTCATTTCTCCGGTTTTATAAAGTCTCCCCCACTCTGCAGCTCTGCTGTAGCCGGTGTTAGCGCTCCTCTTCGGGCTGCAGGGAGCCACACTCCTCGATACAACATCCTGCAAAGGTAAAGGCCATTTGGAACCACAACAACAACTGCTGATATATAACCCACTGAGAAATGTATGTGCAGTACTGTAATGAAATAAGTTTCCTCTAGTATCGTACTTAGTTATATCTATTTATATTGTACCGGTACATCCCAATCTCAGAAGCACGTTTTTATTCAACCACCTTCGAGGGGTTTAGTTTTCATTTTTATCTCATTGTCTTGAAAAGCATGGCTCTCCTCATGGATGTTTGAATGTTAGTGATAAACTGAAGGATAAAAATGGAAAGACTGCTCCTTAATCTAAATACACTTATTACATTCACTTGAAAATGCATTGTCCCAAAGTAGAAAACCAACTTTTCCTGAGCTGTTGACTTTTTTAGAGAACAATACATTATCTTAGATTAAACTATCAACAATATGTAATGTAATGATAAAAGAAACTCGACCTGAAATGTGTACAATGGTAAAATGAAGCTGTGATATTAATACAAAACATCATGTCATTGTAAAACACTGATTTCCCCATTGACTGCTTTAACTTTTAGTTTCAGAAGTTGATTATGATACTGTAAATATTTTTTCTTCCATGAGGGTTTTGTATACAGAAAAGATCTTCCACTTCTATCTATCCATCAACAGGAAATGTAAACATCCACATCTTTTAAAATTAATGCAACAATATTCTTAAAATTTCAACTGTCGATGAAGAATAGCTTTTGCATTGCCACCAACAAAAAACTTGTCTTAAGAACCTTGTTTGTGCTGGAGTCGGAAATCTTGAGGGTGGATTGTAAAATCTGAGGGCCAGATTGAGCCAAAGTGACCATCAGTGTCAAAAATTAAAGTTTCACCTATCATTTGTCAAATAGGCTAATTTTTTTAGCTTAAGAACTCTGTTTTATGGAACTGTTCACAAAATTTCAGTATCACTTGTAGAGCGAAAGATATAACTGATTATGTCAAGTTATACTTCTGACATATATGGAAATGCACTATTAACTTTTAAAATATTTTTTCCTGCTTGTTTGTTATATTTTAAGTCTTAATATGAAGGAACTAATTATTCAACAGTACAAGAATATAGAAAAGTTATGTACAATGCAATTATTTGTCAAATGTGCTCTGTTATTAGCTGTATATATCACTTCAGTTGTAATATGTATGTTCAATAAAAGTTTATTAGCATATTTGGGGTGTTTTAGTTCAAGTAAAATCTTACTCTGATACTGAACAAAGGTACAAACTGCTTTCACCGTATCACAACATTTTTGTGTTCATAAAAATGTATAATGGAAACATGTTTATTCAGTATTGATCACAATTGTGGTTTAACATCAGAGCTAAAGCCCTATGCTTCATTTAGGATCAATTTCTTATGAGAACAGCATGTTTTTCACATTTGTGTAAAGTAAAAAAAAAGGAGGAAAAAAAAGTTCATTATGAGTTCCTGTGTCACACAGCAGTAATTTAAATTTTACCCCAAAATTTGATTTCTGTAAATTGTAACATATCTCATGTGAAAGTACTTATTGAGACCTATTCATTCATGTATTAAACATGGAGATAAATTATTTAGTGTTCATCACAGAGCTTATTGAACATGAAAGGTGTCACAGCTTGATCTAGCCCCCAATCCAATAAAGGCTGAAATGTCTCTGTAGGTAGATGTACTCGTTAGTGATAATGGAAGCAATGTGTTGCAAAAATATTCTTTATGTATTCCTTAATGTACATTCTTTCTGCTCTGCTTCTGTGTTGTTACAGGGTGTTGCCACTTCTTCCCACCTTTACTCAACAACCAGGCAGAAGTCTGACATACTACAGTGTGAAGAAAGGCAAAAGGAAGACTGTGAAGTCTGTGCCAGAGAGGTTTATGAGGTTGCATTGTGGCCTGTGGATCAGACGCAAGGTACAGGGATTTTACTGTTTATTGCCAATGTCAGCAAGTTGTTTACTTTACAGCCAAAAATTTAGCATTGATTGTACAGGAGGAACTTTCTCATGTATCAGCAAACGTTGCTGAAACAACAACTGTAATGGTTTAGCTGACAGCAGTTTTTTAAGAGCACACTGGTTTTACTATGTAGGTATAAGAATGTGTTAAGGAATATCTCTAGAGTTCCTCTTAATGATAGTTTCAGAGCTAATGTTGATATTAACAGATGAAAACACCTTCAGAAACCTATCCACCCTTAACAGTGGAAAATATCCTGCTGTTTCAGTGAAAACACATATTGACTTTTAGTTGTCAGCAATTTAACTTCTTTGCCTTCACTTTTAGTGCTTTCTTAATGTCATGACATAATGTAATGACATAGCACACTCACATATTTGAAAGAAAAATGTTGGAATCTCCGTGCAGATTTAAGCCCAGTGTGGAAAAGGCTCACACCCTTGGATTGTCAGTATCCGGATGCAGATTTGTTTGGTGTGGCCCCAAAGTTAAGTAACCACACCCGTCTGTTGAAAACCTTTAGCCCAGATCTGCACTGAGATTCCAGAGGCTTGCGGCACCAGAACCATGAAACCTTACTGCAAATATGAGTTTTTAGTCTGTATGCTGTGGTTGAAAAGACAGTATGTGGAACATTTAGTAGTGCTCTTACATATCTTTATTGAGGTTTCACAAAAATAACTGGTACAAATTGTCGAGTGTCTATAAGTAAAAGAGGTAAAAAGATCTGAAGTTGCTGCCACAAGTGCCTAAAACTTTGGCTTTGGGTGGTTTGACAGTTTGATATTAAGTATGAAGCTCTGATCAGTTTTGTTTTTTGACTACTACTTAAAAAAATAGGACCAATGTCCCTGTATCTGACCGGCATGGTCTGTCAGGAATCAGTCCGTTGAATTTGTGAGGTTGTCACATTCTGTCTCTGTTAAAAATTAAAAACAGGTGAGATGTTTGTCACATATTTTTAGGTAATGCTGTTCAACATGAACATAAAATACTTCACTAAAAATGGATCCAATTATGGATCAAGGTATTGACAGAGGATCCTCCTGACCCTCTTCCCTTCTGCTGTGCTTCCTCTGTCCGCCGGTTGAGTACCTGGTTGGTTGTCTCGGTCACTTTGAATAGCCTCAGTAACACTGTTTTCATCTACGGTGTCCTTTGAAGCCTCACAGTAATTGTGCAGGACAAAACATGCGTAGATGACAAAAGGAAGATCGTTCAGGTTAATGTCCATTGCTCTTCTCAGTGCTGCAAACCGGGCTTTCAGCCTCCCAAAGGCGCACTCGATGACCATCCGTGCCCGGCCCAAAGAAAGTCCAAAGTACTGTTCCTGGGCACTGCTCCCCCCACTAGTATGTTCCTTCATTAGATATGGCAGCAGTGGGTATGCTGCATCACCAAGTAAATACACCGGTATGGGCTCTTCACCGTCTACAACTTGCCTTGGACAGGGGGGGATTTTTTCATCTCTCAAGGAGGCGTTGAGTGTAGAGTTGGCGAAAATGCGGGCGTCATATACACTTCCTGGCCATTTGACAACCACATCAATGAAAGAATATTTATAGTCACAGGTGGCCTGGATGTTTAAGCTAAACTTGCCTTTTCTATTAAGGTAATCAGTGGAATTGGCCACGGGTTGCCTTATTTCCACATGAGTGCAGTCCACAGCCCCTAAACACTGAGGGAGGCCGTGAGCTGCTTCGAATCCACGCACAAGTTTCTGGACAGAAACATCAGAAGTGGGCAGTTTTATGTAAACGGGACCCAAATGTACAGTTATAGCCTTACACACCTGTCTGACTATTACTGACACGGTCGATCGAGAGAGTCCGAAAGCATTAGCAGTTTTGCGCAGTCTCCCCTCGTCGGCCAGGTAATATAAGGTACAGGCCACCTTTTTGACCACACCCACTGGGGACCGCATGTTGGTGGTCTGACCCTCTACATGGGGTCGCAGCAATTCGGCGAGTGACAGCAGCGATGATCGTGACATCCTGAAAGTCTCCCCCCACTCCTCTGGATCAACCACTTCTTGTTCGAAGTTATTCCACCAGGCAGCAGTTCGCCCTGGTCGGACCCAAAAGCGGCGGCGGAGGAGGAGGAGGAGCCTGGTACCGGACCTTCGTGTCGGTCGGAGGAGAAGTTGCTGTAAAAGTGCGGACCTCCGTGCAGTCCTCCTCCTCTGTTCCTCCACATAACACACCAGCTGCATTTGGATTTGCAAACAAACAAAAAGCGTTTGCAAGAACTGCAATACCATCACTACTCTGTGCGCGTCCGTAGTCATGGCTCATAAACAACGCACCCAGTGTCGCACATGTGACGTAGTATACTTCCGTCGCAGACTGTGACGTATGTCCGAACTCACCGTTTATTTATTTATATATTTATCAACTTTATTAATCAAAACCTGGCAATACTTTTCTTAAGATTTCCATAAATATAACCTTTTTTTCCTGCAGATTGAGCATCCACTTTCTCCATTTATATACAAACCCAAACCCAGAGATTTGCAGAAATCTCCACTTTGGCTGGAGGGATTAGAACATTTTTGTGTTTTGTTCATAGTCATAATTTAGCCTGATATGTGTAGGATTTTTAAGTTACTTATGGGATCTGACAGGAATTTAGTGTAGGTAGAAGGATGGGGTAAGGGGGCGGGAGATTTTAAGTTAAGCTTCATCCTTTTCGAATGTTTTCCTTTCTTTTCATATAAATCTTTGTGATTGCGCGTCCCCGTCGTTGTTGTGTGAACAATAAGGCACAAACGCAGACAAAAATTTCCATTTACAAAATCCCAGACTACGTGTAAACGACCCCTCAGAGTCCTGTGGTCTTGATGCAGATCAGTCTCCCAGTAAAAGTGGGTGGTACTTTCACTGGAGGAGAACTCAAAAAATTAAATCAAAGTCCATATATAACTTCCTATTAGTGCTCAATAGTAACTGTTTTAATATTAAAAACCATTTCCATGTTATAAGCCATTAAAATATGGCCCATGAAAAGTAAAAGCAAATTTTAAAAAATATTGTCAAAAATCTAAATTTCTCAAAACTGTGAACAATTGTAGATATTGTCCCAAAGAAACTACACGTAAAATTTTACATTTTGGAGAAGATAGTTAATGTCTAAACATTGGTGACCTGGAGATTGACCCTTCAAGGTCAGCGGTCATGGTACTAAATGAAAGTTCATAAATTACTTCTATTAGTGCTCAATAGAAACTATATTATATAAGCGTCAAAATATGGTCCATTATAAGTAAAGGCACGTTTTTAAGACTTCAGAGATTCGTCAAACTCAAAAATCAACATTTCTCAAAACTGCGAACAAACTTTGTAGACATTGTCCCAAGGAAGTTACTTATATTGATGAGCTAGAAATGGCCTAATACAGAGAGCTTCCACCAGTGTGCTCTTATTTATTTATTTTATATCACTGGTCTACAAATAAAATGCTTCCAGAATGAAATTAGTTAAACTTTACCAAATTTAAGTCACTAATAAAGAAAAATTAAGTCAAAAGTGCTAGTTGGTTGTAGTTTCTAACATACAGTCTTGGGCCAAAATGTGAAATCCTAAGAATTAATGAGAGAATAGGTTTTATTCAAAAGGAATGTTTGTCTCAGATCTACTTCAAAACAGTGTCTGCACATGACAATACATTCACTTTACAGGTTCTGTCTACTGGAACATTTAGAAATCTGTTATGTAAATATACATAAACCAACATGTATGTGTAAAAAACACACCATCATATATACTGAAAACATGAGCTTAAACAGCACTTTTGTAATTTGTTTTCTGATTCATCTTATTAAAGTCTGTAAGATTTAGCACATTTAATGTCTCAAGCAGCTATTTTCTTTTAAATTGTAGAGCAGTGTATTCAGTTTTCTTCATAGCAGAATAAGAAACATTTTATATAATGGTCAGGTTTTACAAAAAAGAAGCAGCCAATATCTTTAAAAACACTGTGATGCCAATTTGGAGTCATACTGTTGAGAATTAAGTGCTGACCATGTGACCTTTTTGTTGCACGCAAACAGGCTGGGTACAAGAAGAAGCTGTGGAAAAAGGCACCGGCAAGACGAAGTCGCCTGAGGGAGCATGTATTTTGTAACAAAACACAGAGCAAGCTTTTGGATAAAATGACAACATCTTTTTGGAAAAGGAGGAACTGGTATGTTGACGATCCTTACCTGAAGTACCACGATCGAGTCAACCTTAAAGTATAATTTGTTATTTCACGTAAATGTGAATACTTATGTAATGATATAGTACACATAATAAAAGTTGTATATGTCAAATAATTGTTGCTTTTTTTTTTTTTTTTAGTTCACGGTACAAAAACAAAAAGACACAAGGTTTTTATATTCATATTTAATGGCTGAAACCGATTTAACAGAAATGTTTACTTAGTGGAACAATAAGTCGATAGCCATAAACCATCATGTCATCACATCACTGCTTTTAGTTTAATAATTCAGACGCATGTTGAAGGTTAAGTATTTTTGACATTCTGGCCTGCCAGAAAAAATTTAAGATAACTTATTAAAGTGGTGTTTTCTCAAACAGTAAAGTCAAAGTGGCGAGTTTATCAGGAAATAAGACATGGTATTCATATGTATGTATAGCCAAGTGGTAATCATAACAAAGCAACTAAAATGACTAAACATATGTCAGTGTTTACCAGCAAATCGCCTGAAGAGGTCAACAGCTTCACACACACAATCACTTAAGAAATCCAATTTTCATACAAATTATTAACAAACATCATGCAATGATGAGTTAATCAGTCTACGCACAAGTGTACAAATCTGCTACTTAGCAACATGTTTTTTTGTCAGTTTTACTTTGCATGGATTTTAACAGAAGGAACTCACCTCCAACACTAACACTGTTACTACAAATGCTGAAACACAGAATCTGATTTGACCTGTTTCACTTCTTTTTTTTTTTTTTTTTTTAACCATGTATCCATTAAAAGGACATTTCATGTGCATAACAAGTGTATCTACAACATCAGAGTGAGTGACGTGTAAACAGAACGGTTGTACCTGAGAAGCATTTGTTTCAAACTTCAAACCATCCGAAATGAGAAACGTACGACGATGAAACCTCTGCTGTGGAAATCCACCCACAGTGATGCTTTGTGTAAAACCTTTTCACAGCTCAGGCTCAGTGAAGAAAGTACAGGATGAAAACATACAATGACGTAAGTGTATCACCACTCGATGATATTGAAATGTTGTAAACGTCCAAACGGATACAGTCACGCTCGTATGAGTTCCTAAAAAAAACAAGAAGCTAGTAGAAGATAATGTGTTTAGTGTTGCTCAGTTAACAGCTAAATTTTACACAGTGGTTTTAACCATTGGAAAACATCTATGTTTATATATTTAGTATATTTAATTAAATTCTATTCCTTTTTTTTTTTTTTTTTGCTACAGCTGAAAGTGACCCTTGGATTTGCTCAATAAGTTGTCAAAATTATGACGTAACGTACTGAAAAATCGAACAGTAGATTGTCGTAAACAGTCTGCTCCACCGAGGAAATCTCTGGTAGGAGGGATTTCTATTTCTTTTAATTTATTTCTCTATTTCAGAATAAAGTGTTATGATTACTGTTAAATTTATCTTTACGGTCATTTCAGAGCAAGGGCAGTAAATTAGTTTAAACATAGTGCAAAAATGATTGTTTAAAGAGAAAAAAGTCATTTTAAATACTTTTCCCCGTGAGACATTTTATGTTTTCACGTCTCTGCGTTCTTGTTTTAAGGCTTTATAAACGAGGTAAATAACAGAATATTGTTTTCCACTTTTCTTGATTTGAAAGTATTTGGATAGTCAGCTGTTTCTTCTCACTGGAAGTTCATCAGTGCAGAATTCAGCTGCTAAAAGATGTTTCTTCAGAACAGAAAGACTGAGGGGAAAAACAGCGGCGCCTTCTCGTTGGATCCTTGGCGTTTTTTTGTTTTTTTTTAAACACATTCTGGAACAGCGACAGTGTCACTCTCAGTGCCAGCTGTGGTTTTCACTGACAGTACATTCTGTTGAACGGATTAATGACTGGGAAGACACACATGCGATTGCCAACCCGAACCTGATATATAAAAACAATCAACTCAGAAGGATGAAATACACACAAACTGTACATAAATACACATATTCATTCAATAACCCACAAACTGAAAATGTTTATCAGCATGGAGCCCATTCACTCATTTGTTCTATCTCTGTGTCTCACACTTAATTTTTTGATCATGAGCCACAAGCTATATATTATATATCGAGGGATCATCGTAGGTCACTTTGGTAATACCTTATTCCAAAGCAAAGGCTGCTTCAGTCATGTAGCTTTTGGCCATTCAGTATTTTTTACTTCTTGCAGCGAAGGCAGCTGGAGGAATCTTGAGGACTGTTTCACATGGCTTCATTGTTCGAGGAAAGAGCACTCCTGGATCTCGTGAGAGGCCTCAGGACTCTAAGAGGAGGCTGTAGACGAGGATGAAAATAAGGGAGAAGATGGAATTTAATCAGCAGATAGTCACCAACTGGTTTCCAGAGAACTCAAACAGTGCATCATGCCAAACAAACTCGTATTAAATGTTATGTTTTGGGTTCATGTCCATGACTGATTTAACAGATGGGTGACAAATTAAAGGAAAAACAATGGGTGTTGCCTCATTCTGGAGGATAAACCCCCCCCCAAAATGATGTGAAATATGTACTATGGCCTTTGAACTCATCAGATCTGAGCATCTATGGAGCCATTCTAGACTCATGTACAAATACAAATAGGTGCAGCTTTTGGAAGACTGATGTTTGTGCTGGTTTTATTTGTCTGATTTTTACATCACATTTTCCTTCCCCTTTTTGTCCAAAGAAAATCAATATATATATTTTTTAGACTGCAATGCTTTTGTTATTACATGTATTATATCTGCATATACGATATAAACTTATATCATAACGTATGTTGCAGTTCCGCTGCCGCCGTTACGTCCATTCAAATGAATAAATAAAGGTCAGATCTAAATAATGTCTCCTGGACACTTTTCTGAGTGAATTACAAGGTGATGTTTTAGAGGTAAATGTTTCTGAGCGGATAGTGACGCTAGAAATACAACCGTGGTCCAGTTTGAGGTTTATTATTATTTCTCAAGTTTTCTTTTTAAAATTTTCAGATGCTACTTATTACATACTTATATTAATGTATTTGAATGGTTTAATTATCTTTATTGCCCTTTGTTTTTTAATTTTTCTTTTCTTTACTTTTTGCTCTCTCCTTTTCTTCTTTTTCTTTTCTTCCTGTAACTGTTTCCAGTTCCACAGATTTATTTTTTTTAATTACAAACTTGTTTTTATTTTATTTTATTTTTTTACATTTTTGGACTTTGACCCTCAATATGATCGATCATTTTCACGAGTCTTTCAGCATCTCTTTACTTTAAACATGTGCCTCAGTTAAATGCAACATACACATTAAAGCAGCAGTAATATGACTACAAATCATATGGAAATACTTTGTGTGTTTCTGTGTGCAGTACTTTGACTTATAACAGTGTGCTTATTGGTACTTTGATTAAAGCAAATGGACTCGAATAATTCTTCCATTACTAACATTAGAGTTCACAGATATGTAAAAGATACATTCATGTTGTTTTGGTGGAACTTTGTTTGGAGTTTGAGGAACTGTAACTCATGAGTTGTCATGTGGTCACCCAACTTAAAAGGTACATGACACTTACTCATGACAAATATTAAAATAATAACATACATTCAGTCAATAATGAGGTTTTCCTTCAAGGTGCCACCTGTCTGAACATGAGCATGGCATGAAAAGTAAAGGTTATTATCACAAGTGGACAAGGGGATGCAAAACACATCAGTATCTGGAGTGATTCAGGCCTTTTCCCACAGATGACCCGTCACAAATGCACAAAGTCGAGATGACACATTAATGTGCACTAAACAATGAAACCAATTACATAATTCAATTCTGTCAGTGCAGAAATACAATCAGCAGCCAGACTCTCCACAGTTGCAGATGCATTGAACTGTGATGATTCATTTAGCCACACAGCAGTAAGAATCGGTGAATCAGTGAGTAAATGTCCACTCTCGAGGGGCTGTTAGGATCAGGCAGCAGCTGAGCAGCCACGTGGCCGAGGCAGTACCTCAGGAGCCTTCCTCTTAACCAGCCTGAGCTGTGGAGAGCCCGACGAGGCCTGCACCCCTTTCACCACCTCCTCAGGTTGCTCCGAGGCAGGAGGGGAGGGAGGGGGAGGTGGAGGTGGAGGTGGAGGTAGAGGTAGAGAGGTGGGAGGAGGAGGAGTGGGAGGTGGAGAAGGCGTGGAGGGTGGGGAGGAGTGGGTAGACTCAGAGGCTGAAATGGTCTGGGACAGTGACTCCTTGGAGTCCCATTGGTCCAACCCCAAAACCTCAAACTCTGTCATGTCAAAGTCCGGTCCTGCACCGAGGAAAAAGGTCGGAGGCAGGGATGAACAACAGGCGCGAAGGTACAAAAAAACAAAATATCTGGTATATTGCCCTTTATCGGGCAAGTGACTATTTTTGGTAATTTCCACAAACATTAAATATGGGGCCAATCCTGTGCCTCAGTGAAGTCAATAAGCATGTTGTTGTTGTTGTCTTTTTCTAACACTTAAACAGTGATTTAGAGAGATTTGATTTTTGTCAGTTGATGACCTCGTAACATTTTTTAGGAAGTACTGCTCAGATGTTTTGTGACAAGAGGAAGGAGACTGTTGTCATGGCAACCATTAAAGAGGTAGATGATGATGTCAAATAACATGCTTAGGTTGAAATGTTGAATTTCAGAGTATTTCAAGGGTTAAAGGCCAAAGATGTTATGTGTAACTGCTGTGGAGTTGCAACTGTTTCACTGGTTGTAAGGTTTAGTAAAGTGCATTAATGCATTAACACTTTGGAGACCATCAACAAGGCCACATGGAGAGTTAGAAGAGGCAGAAAACCAATTTAATAGAACTTCCCTGCAGCACAACGCTTGACAAGCCTCTTCTAATGTGGAGGTCGAAATTCAGACTGATCTCTTGAAATTGTGTTTTGCGTCACATCAGTTCTTAAACCATTTAGCATACGTATGATATTTCAACCTTTCATGTGTTATTCAACACCATTTGATCGCATGTCAATTTAATGACAAGATATCTGGTTTACAAATCTATATCCCTGACCCTAAACCTAAACCTAAACCCAACCCTAACCAAAACTCTGACCCTAACCTTAATCTTAGCCCTAACCCAAGCCCGAACCCTGAACTTAACCCTAACCCTTACCCTAATAAACATGTTATAACACGTTAACAGTTTATTACATGTTTATAAGCATGTCACAAACGTATTAACGTGTAATAAATGTGTAATAAACATGTTATAACACGTTAACAGTTTATTACATGTTTATAAGCATGTTATAAACGTATTAACGTGTAATAAATGTGT
>JAPTYQ010000016.1:36577-51283 GCA_029814465.1 Ostorhinchus cyanosoma | reverse complement strand
GTCAGGTTTGTGAGAAATGGGTGACCTCTCTAGGGTTAGATGCTAGGACAGGCTCCAGCATGCTCCCATAATTCTTCGGGGGATGAGGTGGTTAGAGAAGGTGAATAACTGAACATCCAAGAAATGAAGATGTAGAACATTCATAACAGTTTAAGTAATTGAGAAAATGTTAAAATGTGTCGTGTATGCTAGCTAAACAATGAAGCATTTTATTTAAAAAAAAAAAATCAATTATTAAATGTAATTACTGCAATATAAAATGATACTGTGATAATAATAGCAGATGATCTCAAAGGAAATTATTATGATTGAAATTAGACCATAAAAGTAATTATTTCATCTTCCAGCTCTAAAAACTCTACAGCCTTAGGTTGTTCAGTCAGCAGATCTTAATGCACAATTTGGTGACATCCAATTTTGTTGTGTGCTTGTTCATATTACAGTTTAAGTTTGAACTGAATGCGACGCTGAAGTGACCACACAAGTATGCACTGTGTTTACAAAATTAAATATGTTTTTCCTGCCGCTCCTCCTCCTGGGACGCAGAATTGTGATGTTTGTCACATTTCAGTGACGCAAAGGTTGGATAAATGTGACCTAGTCATTCAGACTGAAGTCGCATTACAAAAGATCGGATACGTATTGGATTTAGGACCACATATAAAAGTAGCCTGGGTTTAATTTGAAAAAATCTGATTTGTTCTGTTCAAACTGTCTTTAACAGATCTGATGCAGATCACATATGGGCAAAAAAATCGGGTTTTGGCCACAGTTGCCTGCAGTCTGAACATAGCCTTAGATAATGTATACTCTGTGATTTGGATTTGTCAGGCTGGCATCATTGAAGAAATGCTGGAGGACACATTTGAGAGCATGGAAGACGGGGAGGAGATGGAGGAGGCAGCAGAGGAGGAGGTTGACAAGATCCTCTTTGAGATCACAGCAGGTGAGGAAATGTGCAACAGCACCTTAAATGTTTTCCATCTCAGTTCTTCACACAGATTGAGATACTCCACAGATGGTTTCATAGCAGTGTTTGTGTTTTCAGGTGCCCTTGGAAAAGCACCCAGCAAAGTCACAGATGCACTGCCTGAAACGGAGCCGATCGGGGCCATGGCGGCCTCAGAGGATGAGTCAGAGGAGGACATTGAGGAAATGCAGTCACGATTGGCAGCTCTGAGGAGCTAAGGTGATCTGCCACGGCTCCAGCGACGTCAGTTTGCTCACTCCATTAAAGACTGGGACAGTTGTGGTGCAGGGTTCACAGTGCTGAACATCCTCTCTGCTTCATCTTTTAATTATTTCATATAATCATTTGAAGTAAAGTTTGTGCTTTGACAGTTATGTCTTTAAAAGGTTTTTTATAGGACAATTGGTTTACTCAGCCAGGAAATGTTTTTTTGGGTTTTTTTTTGCTTGTTGTCTTCTATTATCGGGGGAATCCCTTGGTAAGTCTTTATTATCCAAAGTCAAAGAGAAGGTATAAGATGGTGTGTATATAATGTAAGTAAGAAAAGCCTGCTGTGCCTACAGTGCTTCATCGTATTCTTTCTCTGGTCTGGACTTTGAGGGTCTTGGGTGTTTAAAATCCAAAACTGAATTTGGTCAGTGTTTATTAAAGTCACCCTGCACGTTTGTATTCAGTCCGAATCACATCCCAGATCACTTTTCAGCACTAGTTCCGATGTGTCATGACATATTTTGTAAGCAGCAGCTGCTCTGTTTACTTCTAAGTACTTTACATTATCTGCAACACTAGGGGTGAAGGGCAGATTTAGCTTTTGAGAGTTATTTTATCTGTGTAAATCAAAAATGTACGTATACTATATGTGGTCCTACATGTAAAGAACACTTATCAGAAGAGTGCACGCATACTAACATGTCACATTTTTGCATTAACATTCAGCTTGTTAAATGTGTGACTTTTGATTTTCACCGTCAGCAGGAAGATGCAGAGGAAATGGAAAGGCTGGTTAGTGCAGAACCTACATATTGTGGAAGTGTTGTGTGTATAATTTTTCTATGTGAATGGGAAAAGAATAAAGTTTTAAGAATACATAAGGATAAAAGTATGTTTCAGGTGTGTCTGGTGGTATGCAGCAGATGAAAGAAATGAACATACATCAGCAGTTTAAAGTAGAATCCCAGTCATTTAAAGGGTCATATTGATCTAAATCCACTTTTATTAGTCTTTGGCTCATTTATTTGTGTATTTGGACCCTAATGGTTCCTAAAGTTTGAATTTGAACCCTCCAGATGCTGCAAAGCTATTTTTTAATTCATTTTGGCAAAAATCAAGTGGATTTCTACAACCTGTTGTAATTCCTGCTTAAATTTTCATGTTTTATAACTAGTTATGTCTCGACATTTGCACATAAAAGGTCAAGACTTCTGACGAACATTTCTGAGTTCGACATAATTGTTTATCAGCGGCAGCGGTTGTAGTTAAAACTGAAAATATGTCCAAAAAATTAGAGCCGATTACCCAAAATGTTCAGTTGTTGGTTAAATGGGACAGAGCAGCACAACGACCTGGAGGGGGTGGACTGTGAAGTGGCTCGTTTGCATTTAAAGGGCCAGCGCACAAAACGACCTTTCTGGTGTCATTAGTCAGAAATAGGGTTGAAAATGGACCTGCACTGTCAAAATGTAAATCTTACCAAGTGTATTTTTCTCATTTCTAGTCAGTATCTCATCACACTTAAAATAAGATGTAATCACCTATAGAGTAATATTTCAGTGAGATATAGGAACTTATTTTTATTCTTATTTCAAGGAATCTTACTGAGATCATTTTCACGTGGCAGACTTTTTGCTTCAATTAATGGAACAAGTGAAAATGATCTTGGGTAAAATTCCTTGAAATAAGATTTTCAGATTATCTAAAAAAATAAGTTCTTATATCTCATTGTAAAGTTACTTTTAGGTGATTATGTCTTATTTTAAGTATGATGAGATATATTGACTAGAAATGACAAAAACACACTTGGTAAGATTTAGATTTTTCCAGTGTGTGGAGTTGAATTAATGAAGAATTCAGACCCAAACAGAGCATTTACAGTTTATGGAGACCACAGGGAAATGTTTTAAAATGCATAATTCCACTTTAAAAAAAAAAAAGCAAAATATCACTCCTTTAAAGAAATGACACATCCATTCAAGTTTGTCGTGAGTGAGCGTCAGAGCTTTTCAGCCTCTTCAATCGGAGGCAGGGCATTTGGGGTCCACCTAGTTTTGAAGCTATTCCCTGGGCTTTAAAATGGACAAAAGGATTAGATTTCCAGCAGCCACAGCACTCCCTCGGCAGCTTTTGTTCTTCTGTAACAGAGCCTCGTCTCTGTGCTCCGGCTTCAGTAATGTAGGCCAGAGCTGGTAAAATGGAGGCGCTTTCTGGTTTGATGAACGGCGGTCAAGAAATGATTCGGCCGGATGAAATCTCATTCTTCAGAGTCTGTAGATACGAACTGAGAACAGCTGAACCAGGTTAAGACCCCGACTGCCCCTAGTTCCCATAAGCTGTGGGTTGAATAAGTGCTTTTTTTGAGATCATAAACATGAAAATGAGGGAAAATAAGTAATAAGATCCAAAAAGCTACTGACTTCTAAAATGATCAATAACTCCTGGAACATTATTTCTATCAATATGTTGAAATTTTGTAGGTAAAATACAGTTTGTCATCTTTTCATGGTCATCAGATATGACCCATTTGGATGTTCAGAGGCTCTGTAGTTACCATGGAAACACTGTCATCTTCTATAACATTGATTCATCAGTAAAACTCATGGACTTGGATCAACTACAGTGGATGGAGAGACTTAATTTATGTTCAGTTAATGATAGATTTGACTGAAAAAGTCGTTCAGTTTTCTCTGTTTCTGACATAATAACCCTCAACTTTAATCTGAGCTTTTATAAACATCTACATGATCAGTGAATTAAATAAAGAAAAATATGTCATGTAACTGGAAAAAACACAAAATACAGAGAATAATATTGGAATTAATTGTGATGAATCGCTTTAGAAAGGTTACAGAGAGAGAAAAGAATCATTTAGGAACTGACAGAAGTAGCTCTGGGTCTTTATGGGTTAAAGGTCAGTGCTGATGACTGTGCCCACATCCTGCATTTGTATCATTATTAATAACTTTGTCCACTTTATATTCATTTGTAGCATCTTGTTTCTTAATATTTGTGGCCTTAAAATTTAAAGGCCTAGAGATATTTTTGTGGTAACTTCTAAATCCATTTCCTCCACATTAAACCTTTCCTAAGTGATTTATCACAGTTTATCATAATATTATCCTCTGCATTTTGCAATTTTCTGTGAAAATCTGGAATTTTTTTCTATATTTAATTTGCCTGATCATTTGATATCTTTATTTCCATCATTTAAATCACAATTTTAAAGAAACAGAAATGCAAATAAATGATAATCAAGACTAATGAAAACCAAATAAAATGGTAACTTGAAACTGCAACGTCTTAAGCCTCAAAATTTACACGAGTGAAAAGGAGTAGGAAGAAGAATAAAACTTAGATAAACAACCTCCAACATTTGAATCCTGGTTTTTTTTTTATCTTCACTGTCATTTAACATTGGAAAAAATTAGATATTCTATAAGAGGATATGCTAATATGTTTGTCAGTACCTGCCAACCTGTTCTGAATCACATAAAAGAGGTAGATTCCTCATTTATTCCAGAATAGCCTTATTAATACCAGTCTGTGTCTAATATTTGAGTTTCTTCTTTTTTATTGATTTATTGATTGATTGATTGATTGATTGATTTATCATTATTGTTAATTATCTGTTTTATGGTGCATCAGGGTGAGAGTGTTCATGGATTTGGGTATAAAATAAGAGAAAAATGATGACTGTATTATGCTTTTCTGAATGACTTAATGTGAAATTAAAAAAAAGAAGTATAAACATATCTAATCCTACCCCTTCAAACCCTTCCATACAAACAACACTGTCCCAAATTTATCAGTAATTTTGAAAAATGTGCATTTAGTCACTAATCCATTTTACAACACATTCACCAACACATTGCAAAATTTCTATCCAAATGACAAACACCTTATGGAGTTTATTTATCAATGTACCTCTGGAAAATCCTTTCTTTATGCCTCTTTTTAAAAACAATCATACTGGAAATGTGTTTTAGTTCTGCACTCAGTGTGTTCCACAGTTTAACTCCGCTAACAGTGAGACAGAAGCTTTTAAGTGTTGATCATGTAGATATCCATGTATATATGTGTGTGTATTACTAATATGAGGGGAAAAACAGCAGAATTCTGAGGGGGAAAAAGTCTGATTTCTGACTTTAATCTGAATAATAATTAAAATACCTTGTACCTTTTTTTCCCTCTGGCCCTAATCCTCTTCCCTAGATTTCTCTACTTTGAACACATTCAGTTTCCAATAGCTGCACATAATAATAGTGTCTCATCTAGTAAAAAACCCAGAAAATTTTACTGTGTCAATATTTCATATGCTTATACATAATTAATTTCATGTGTTTTTTGTGCGTTTCAACCCTATGATGAAATGCTGTGATTATTTAACCAGTTTTTCTCAGTTATGAAATGGTGTAATGGTTAATTTCTGCAGAAAAACCACAGGAGGTTGGATAATTATTTGCAAAGCTGCGTGAATCGCCCTTAACCATCACACTCAGTATGTGTTATCTGTGCAACACAACACTGCCATCTATGGATCCCCGTTGGCCTAGATTCCTCTGTGTGTTTATTCTGCATCACGTTGCCGCCTGTGTGCGTCCAGACGCAGCCGCCTGGACGCGCCTGTCATCTGGAGGAAACTCCTCCCCGCAGACAGCGCGTCCTGTCGCCTTTCCAGCGCAATGGTCTCCTGGATCATCTCTAGACTTGTGGTGTAAGTCCATTTTTTCATTCTTATTTCCATCCATATGATCCGCGGTGGCAGTAGGATTAGAATAATTTGCGGCTCCTCGGTTGTCGCGGTGCGTTCGAGGCGCTCATCCAAAGGTGCAGGAGCGCCGCGCGTTATACAAACCCCCGCAATTTGTCTCCTAAAGCAGAATCAGACGCAAGAGGATCAGATCTGTGTCTGTTAATTTTTTACTAAAGAAAACCAAAAAAACAAACAGTTGGAATCCACAGGAGGTGTTTTGACATTTCAGGAGCGCAGATCCGGGCCTGTGTACATGGAGTGTGTTCAAGAACAGACTGTCTCATACTGTACAACATGCACTCTTTGTGTTTATCAAGTGTCTTTTTTTTATTACAGACAAAGACGTGACGTGATTGTATGAATAATGCATGTGTATCAGTGAAATTGTATTGTGAGTCAGATGTAGAGATCTGAAGCGTCTTTCTTTGGCACAAACCTAAATGCCACTCTGAGGTGAATAACAGGAGCGGTCTTTGAGTGGAGCTGGATTCTGTGTTGATGTCCCATATTGGAAAAAAAACAAAAGGGATGGGTCCGCCTTCTCAGGTTTCAATCCAACAGTTATCCACCTTAATAAGATTTGTGAACATATCCACACGTTTCCTCTTGTATTCGCAGCCTAGAATGAAATAAAACAATACAGTCACAGCTGTTACAGTATAGGTTGTGGTTATTTTTACCTTCACAAAGTATGAATCAGCATTACAGAGCATGTTGCCTGTCCTAACACCAGGCCCAAACCTCAAAATAGTGAGGCAATTAAATTTAGATTACAAGATCCTGTTACATAGATGGGTGTGCTTTAGCTGGGCCTCTTCAAATCCTGGTTATGTAGGTCACTTTGGGTCCGTTCTCCACCAGATCAGGTTAGTCCAGTGGCCCTCAGATGGTACGTGCAGCCTTTTGGAAGTGTCCTTGTGTTTTGTGAGCTGTGTAAGAGCACAGTTAGCCGGACAGGCCGGAGCAGTGCAACATGATGTGGGTCAGTAATCTGATCAGGTCGCTCTCACAGCTGTTGCTGGGCTGTAGCTTTTCAACAGGCTCCTGTCTCTGACCGGAGTGTGGAAAGCACAGGTGTATACGCCCCAACAGACATTTAAAGACCAAAGAAACACAACAAATGTCAGCTAATTTTATCACCGAAAGGTAAAGGTTGAACATGTTGTGATTTTACCTGCTTTAACTCAAATATATTGTAAGAATCACATGATTATTGACGTCCTCTGTGGTCCACTTTATTTTCATTTGGACTGAATTTAACCCATAAGGACCTAGTGTGACTTTTATGGCACTTCTCAAATTAATTTCACCTTTCTGAAGTGATTTATCACCAATATTGGTATATTATCCTCGGAATTTTGCATTTGTTCCGGTGAAAATTATCTATTTTCCTGTTTTGTTTTTGGTTTTTTCTTCACTTCAGTTTTTATTGAAATTTTATAAATAAATTATCAACGAAAAGCCAACAAACAAACCTTGCTTGGGTAAATTACATGACATTACATTCATGTTATTCATTCCTTCCACCGTTCTGGGTTCTCTAATCAGTCCATTTATTCCATTTGTGCTTCTTGTAACCGCAGTTTGTGAGTTATTTTTTCCATTCCTTCAATAATTGTGATCCATTGCTCCTTTGTTGGTGGTTCTATCTTTCCCCAGTTCCTTGAGATCGCTTTTTTGCAGCCACTAAAAGTATCTTAACCAAGTATATTACATTTCCATCAGACACGTTACACAAATACTGTATGTACATCACAGCACATTGGAATATTTTCCTGTGTTTAATTCACTGATCATGTAGATGTTCATAAAAGCTCAGATTTATTTCAAAGGTTATTGGTTCAAAACAGGAAAAAAAACTGAGGAAAAAAGTGACTTTTTCAGTAAAATAGATCATTAATTGAACATAAAACTAGTCTCTCCATCCACTGTCATTGATCCAACTCCATGGGTTTTACCGATGAATCAATGTTGTAGAAGATGACGGTGTTTCCACGGTAACTACGGAGCCTCTGAACGTCCAAATGGGTCATATTTGATGACCATGAAAAGACAACAAACTGTATTTTACACCAATTATTTACAGCATTAATAGGGTTAGTAGATCAACAGTTTAAATCAGTAAATGCTTTTGGTCAGCGGTGGATGTTTGGGTTTTTAAGGGTTAACACGGCAATTTGTCTGAATATTTGTGTTTTTAACATTTAAAAAAAAAAAGATCTGTTTTTGTGGTAACTTGTATATGAGTTTTCTCTACGTTAAACCTTTTGTAAGTGATTTATCATCATTTGTTGTTTCTATGTAATTTGCAATTTCCAGTGAAAGGCAGGTATTTTCCTGTATTTCATTTACTGGTTATGCAGGTGTTCATAAAAGCTCAGTAATTGTAGACAAAACTGAAGAAAATGGGACTTTTTCAGCAAAATATGTCCTTAACTGAACATAAAACCAACATTTATAACCACTGATAATCATAAAACTACATGGATTTTATTGATAAACCAGTTACAGAAGTGTTTCTGTCTTCACTACGGAGCCTCTTAACGTCCAAATGGATCATATCTGATGCCGCTGAGAAGCTGAGAAACCGCATTTTACCTGAATTATTTACACGTATTGATAGGATTAGTGGTTCAGAGGTCATAAAGCATCAGTAAATGCTGACTGACACCAGCCGACACAAAAAGGCAAGGCAAGGTAAATTTATTTATAAAGCACCACTCATACACAAAGCAATTCAAAGTGCTTTACAAAGGCATAAAATCACATTAAAAATAATAGAGAATAAAACATTAAACACAAGGGAAGTGCAGAAAACATAAAAATAAAGGACGTTAAAACAGGAATAAGAGAGAATTAAAACAAAAGCTAAAAACAGTGTTGACTAAAATCAGATTATTCTTTAATTAATGTATTTAAAGTCGCTTGAAAATGTCACTGAGTGAAAACATTTAGCTCTTCTCTGTCTTCCAGACTGGTGTTTGGTACACTATATCCTGCATACTCGTCTTACAAAGCTGTGAAGTCCAAAGATGTGAAAGAATATGTGAGTATTGTTTGGTTTTTTTAATCACAAAATGATATCTTACAGCAGACATCCTCTTGAATATTGTTTTATAATGTCATGTTCACTGTTCTAATATGTTTTAGGTGAAATGGATGATGTACTGGATAATATTTGCTCTATTCATGACGGTGGAAGTATTTACAGATATGTTTCTATGTTGGTAAGAAACCTCAAATAGTCTGTTTTAATCACTATCCATGCAGTATAATATACTCAAAACACTTATATTATCTTGTTTCTTGCTTTGTGTCTATTCCAGGCTTCCTTTCTACTATGAACTGAAGATAGCCTTTGTGGTGTGGCTATTGTCCCCTTACACTAAGGGCTCCAGCGTACTCTACAGGAAATTTGTTCATCCCACGCTTTCCTCAAAAGAAAAGGTGAAAGCTTTTCCCTTTGTCGGGTTTCCTTTCCTTCCTCTGATGTAGTTGAGTGAAAACATTTAGCCTGGTTTTTAACTCAGTTTGCCCCGTGTTATATCCAACACAGTTTTAGCTTCGCTGATGTCGACACAACAACAGCACCATTGTGTCACATTTCTATTTTTTTTCCCCCTCTTTCCCCAAGAGGAGAAAGGAAATGACAGCGTCCCTTCGATTTCACCTTTTCTTTTCCCTTTGAGTTCGAGCCAGTAAACAGATAAGAGAGTCTCGTGGAGATCAGAAGTGGCAGAATTAAATCAAGCAACATAAGAAGCATCTGATAAAGCAGGATGTACATAATAACACTGATTCAGAGGGGTCACTTATCTTTTTTTTTTTGCAGGACATTGATGACTACATCTGCCAAGCGAAGGACAGAAGCTATGACACACTGGTGCATTTTGGGAGAAAAGGGCTGAATGTTGCTGCCACAGCTGCAGTCATGGCTGCAACAAAGGTACTGCAGACTCACAACTTTTGTTTTGTACAGAAGTGAGGCTACAGCAGAGGGTCCACAAATGCATATTGTTTTGTCATCATTCGCAAAGAATAGTAGTAAATGTATGCGTTTAGTGACCCAGCGGCCAACTGCGCTCAGTCAACTGGAAAAATGTTTGTGAGTTTATAACAAGCCGCATTAAAATCGGTTTTATGGCTGTAAAAGACACAGAAATTCCCTAAAATTGTCAAGTGTTTTGGAAAAGCAATGGAATTGAATATTTATAGAAGCAAACTCTCCTCACATTTAAGCTTTATAGAAATATCTGAAACCAAATTGATGCTATTATATTCATTGAATTCATACCAAATTGGGTTTATAGATTGCCAGTGACCCAGAATACATGTGATTATAATTTGGAAGAGGTAGGCCAAAGTTTAAATTTTTAATGAATTTTTTAAATCTTTTTTTTTCCCATTTACTTATAATGGGTGAAATTTCACATGTTGCTGGCAGTAAAAGTATCGGTTGAATTCATACCAAATCAGGTTTATAGATTGTCAGTGACACAGAATAGATCTCATTACATGTTGGGAAAAGTAGATCAAAGTTCCAATGTTTTATGAATTTTTTAAATCTTTTTTTTTCCCCATTTACTTGTAATGGGTGAAATCTCAAATGTCTATAAAAGCATCAATTTTGTTTCAGTTGACTTCAAACTTGGCACATGCATAGAGGTAATTGGATATGCTGACATCACCGCACGCAAAGACATGATGACATCAGCTGGTTGATTGCTAAAATAAATTTGTTTTTGATCATGCAATAGTTTGCTATACTCTGTTGCAAATAAACATTAATTTTAGACACAGTTAGTCTATATAATGTATATTATTGTGGACAGAGGCAGAAAAGTCAAGTGTAGATTAGTCAGAATTAGTTTTCCTTGGTCAGGATATGTACAGTCAGTCCAGCTTGTATTTACAAGGAGACAATTATTACTGAACAAACAATAACTCAAACTCTGATTTACGAAAGAGCCTCAGGATCTGAAACCGACCACAGTGAACATTTGACAGATAAACAGAACAACAGAGCTTCAGTTTCAGCTTCAGTTTGTCTGTTATGGATTGTGATTGTCTCTCTCAACTCACCATATATTTTTTATTTTTATCAATCACTATTACCCTATGACTGTAATTACTATAAAAACTACAATTTATTTCAATAACTAGAAATTTCAAGCAACCCCGACCCCAAAAACACTGCTTTACTTTCTTTATTTTCTTGGTAAATTCCACTGGCATTTTCAGTTGAATAACCTCTCAGCTGGCATGTCTGTTTCTGCACAGGAAATTTGTCACCACGGCAACATGGCCCTATTGTTTATCTGTTGCTAGGTAACCCACTTCTATGATAATACTATGATTCTAGGCGTTTGTAAAGCTATTGTACTCCAAAATTACTAATATCTCCAAAAATACTGGTCCTATCCACTTGCTGTTTCCACTAGTCTGTTCCTTGACCAAAAATACATAAATATGCCAAACTGCAGCAGTCAGCTCTGGACGGATTTTGATTGATACCTGAGACACACACACAGAGTTCACTTCCCTTTTATGATATAGATGACAGGGTTGATATTTCATTTTCATACAATAATGAAGTAAATTACACTTCTGTTTATGTCCATAAAGGTTGATAATCGTCTTGGAAATGATATCATCAGCCTATGAAACGTCATGGATAAATTTAGTCTGTATATTTCTATGGAAGCCCTTTGCACCACTTCACCACTGACACTAACATAAACCCCGGTGTTTCCTGATCCAGGGTCAGGGGGTCCTCTCAGACCGGCTGAGGAGTTTCAGCATGCAGGACCTGTCTTCCTTCCAGGACGACCCCGCCAACGCCGGCTCCGGGACCACGCAGCCCAACCCAGCAGCACAGCACCGGACCAGGACTATGATGCGCAGCAAGTCAGAGAGCTACAACAAGGGTGAGGAGCAGATTTTTGGAAACATTAACAGCGTCTACAGAGATGAAACTAAACCTTATAAATACAGAGGTAAATGAAGACTGATGCAGGGGAATAGAGCCAGAATTAGAATGTTTTATTATCTGTCATGACAGAAATTTCAAACAGACTAGACAGTATAAAAAGAGTAAAAGAATTATATGGATAAAAATATCCATTAGCATAAAATCTACATCAACTAAATATTGAATGACTGAGTAGATGACAAAATAAAATACAGACGGAAAAGTGGTTTAGATTGTTTTTGGCAATGGGAACAAAAGAGTTTGTACTGTAGATATTGGTTGTTTTACTCAAGTAAAACATAGATTTCTCCCTTCTTGTTTAGCCCTTTACTGTCTAAATGTATTTACAATTATATATATATATATATAGTATTTGTCTTGTTACTGCCGAGCAGATGCCAAATTATGTGGAGATGGTTCATTTGAGTATAACACGTATAATATCGATGATGCAAATCAGTGAATTGGCATAATCGGTATAATAGTCCTTTTTAAAATTCCAATCTTATATATTTAGATAATTTTATTGATACTATTGATCAGTTCCTCCCGCCAACAATCCAAACAAAACAAAAAATTATCAAAAAATCAATAGAATGACATGAAATGAATAATATGAATTAATGGTAGAGGCCGATATCTGCGTTTTTTGTTTTTTTTCTAGTATCAGTATCGGCCTGTTGCGTTGACAAGCGAAGTTCACGGCCCCTCCATGTTCTTGGAGATACTGCTGTCCACACTGAAAAAAATTTGATTTTAGTGCAGTTATATTTATTAAGTTAACTGTCACAATTTTTATTTTCTAATTGTAAGTAAAGAAGATTTTCTGACATTTGTTATCATTTGACAGTGAAACAAAATCGCTATCGGTTCCAAATATCATTGGCTAAGGCTGATGTTACAAAAAAAATCGGTATCGGCCCCAAAAAATCCATATCTGTCAATCACTAATATGAACGTTAAAACTGACCCATGAACATCAGTGATCATAACCAGGTAAAACTATGCACATTCAACATCCATACACTGAGCAGCACCTTGGTACAAAACTAGTGGAATACTGAGGCGGATTTACAACAATAGTCTACAAGGGTTAAGACCACAGATGTTGTCGGTGCCTCTGTTTTCCTGCGTGGCCCCTAAACGTCAGCTCTGCCTTCCTGTTTGGAGCAGGTCGGGCCTCGAAGCGCTGCCAGACCAACCGTCCTGTGATTTAACCCACATGTAGCTGCGAGCTGTTCCCACTCTGAAACTGTGTGGAAACAGTTTGTTCTCATCTCATGGTTTCTTATTTTGCTGAGTAGATAATGATTCCTTTATGAACATGAAATTAGGTTGAATATTTTTGACACAACAACAGAAATGACTTCAAGGCACAATGTTTGTTTTTTGATTTTTTTTTTTTTTAGAACAATGTCTTTATTGATTTCTTGCATGAAAATCACTATAAGAACTGTATGCCATCATTTCGTGTCCCGAGTATGTAGGCAAAGATTTTTTACATTTAGCACACGTTAAAAATAAATTAATAAAATATTTTAAAAATACAAGGATGAACAACATAAAACAAAAAAGAAACATTACCTTGCCAGAGGAAGAATGAGTTGAAAGCCTTACTATACCGACAAAGATGAAAATCAAATGCTACATTACATATTTAAATGCACAAATTATATTATATAGGTCTACAACAAAATACAAATTTTATTTTGTGGGTTAGGATTATGGTTAGGGTTAGGGTGCTTAACATGCTAAGTGTTAACATGTTTATAACACATTAACACATTTATAACATGTTTATAACATGCTTTAAAACTTTTTTATAATACGTTAACACGTTTATAACATGTTTATAACACGTTAACAGTTATTATATGTTGATAACATGTTTATTACACATTTATTACACGTTTAACACAATGACAAATTTATTACAGTTTCAGTTGGGGTTTGGGTTAGGGCAAGGGTTAGGGTTAGGGCTTGGGTTCGGGTTAGGGCTAGGGCTAGGGCTGAGGTTAGGGCTTGGGTTAGGGTTAGAGTTAGGGCTTGGGTTAGGGCTGAGGTTAGGGTTAGGGTTAGGGTTAGGGTTAGGGCTTGGGTTAGGGCTAGGGTTAGGGTTAGGGTTAGGGCTTGGGTTAGGGTTAGGGTTATTAACATGGTAGGTGTTAACATGTTCATGACATGTTAATAGCACTTTATTACATGTTTATAACACATTAATAACACATTTATAACATGTTTTTAAAAACTTTATAACACGTTAATAACACGTTTATAACATGTTTATAACACGTTAACAGTTTATTGCATGTTTATAACATGTTTATTACACATTTATTACATGTTTAACACGTTAATGACACATTTATTACAGTTTCAGTTAGGGTTAGGGCTTGGGTTAGGGTTAGGGCTTGGGTTAAGACTAGGGTAAGGTAAGGTTAGGGTTAGGGTTAGGGCTAGGCTTAGGGCTAGGGTTATGGTTAGGGTTAGGGCTAGGGTTAGGGTTAGGACTAGGGCTTTGGTTAGGGTTAGAGTTAGGGCTTTGGTTAGGGTTAGGGCTTGGGTTAGGGCTAGGGTTAGGACTAGGGCTTGGGTTAGGGTTAGGGCTAGGGTTAGGGTTGGAGTTAGGGCTTTGGTTAGGGTTAGGGCTTGGGTTAGGGTTAGGTTTAGGGCTTGGGAAGGGTTCGGGCTTGGGAATGGTTCGGGCTTGGGTTAGGGTTAGGGCTAGGGTTAGGGTTATTAACATGGTAGGTGTTAACATGTTCATGACATGTTAATAGCACTTTATTACATGTTTAT
>JAPTYQ010000016.1:14334-26203 GCA_029814465.1 Ostorhinchus cyanosoma | reverse complement strand
TCGGCCCCCCACTTGCTCCAAATTTAAGCGAAACAGTGGCATTTGTTTGGGTTTTTTTATGCTGGTTTGTGCCGTTTAAAGTTTCGTTTTTGCTGTTATGCTTTTATGATGACCCCCCCCCCCCAAGCAGCTACAAATTCCCCTGAAATCGACTTTTACATTTTTTCAACAGGAAGTACATCTGAACTGGATTACACTTTGCTTCTACTCTTTTAATCACATCTGTCACGATGGTCTTACCTGATCATAACTTCTTGATGCCTCTTCCATGTTTACCTGGTTGTTGTCTTGTCAACCATGTTTAAAATAACAATAAAAAAGCAATGCAAAGCAAGCGTTTTGACACAAGTATAAACATCATGTTTGCACCACTGGGACACTTGAGCTGTTCAGCCATGTCCGAACTCCCTGATACAGGAAAATATGTCCAGATGAGCCCTTTGGTTTCACCAGTTTCATCATCAGCTGAAAATACATTTAACATTTATGAAACCATAACGGCACAAACTTTAAACAGCACAAACGCCACTGTTTTGGTTAAATTTGGAGCAAGTGGGGGGCTGGCCAACCACAGGATGACCTAGAAAAGAATAGTTAACTCAAAAACCACAGCAGCACAAACGAAACTTTAAATGGCGCAAACAAGCACCAACGAAACACAAACGAATGCGACTATTTAACCACAGATTTTCAAAGGGTTGGGGTCCAACTTCACGCAGGTTGTTTGTACTACTACCATGATGAACTACTTGTAGTTTTATAAGTTACGCTTGCAAATTAGCTTCTCCAACACTGGAACTGATCAACATCTGATTTATAGTGTAATTAGACATCAAAGAGGTAATGCAACATGATCTTAAGCTGTTGATGTATATTTTATCCTGGTTTTGTCCAGTACTTGGATGGTTGCTCTGGTGTGAATGAAGCATCTAGAAGGTGATGGGTTGTTTGACACCAGGGGGCCTTAAATTATTAAAGCATTTTGTTTTTAATCATCCCCTGCCCTGCCCCAAGGATGGAGTCAGAAGGACACAGGTGTCAGAGATCACTGACCTTTACTCCTCTATTCATTATCCCTCATTGTATCATGAGGTTTCTTTGTTTGGCAAGTAGTTTTATGTAATGCGCAGCTTGTTTGGCAAGACATCAGACCCAGCACGGTGTCATACACTTTACAATGTCCCATTCATAGGATTTGGCATTTAAGCAGCAGTATGCCAAGTCACATGGATTATTGATAACTGTGCTTTGTGCTTGAAATTTGGAATCAATACATTTTCTAATGCTTATATTTGTGGTACCGGAGTGAAGTGGAAATCATGTTAGTTGATACCTTGAAGCTCACATTAACACGGAGAAACATCTGTCGCTCTTAAGATGAAACCCAGGTTTTACTGCTTATTGTGTTTCACAACTAGAGCAATGCAAACCATTTTCTTTTATGATATCTAGTTATTGATTGAACTGTGTCCTCTGTGGGTGAGCCTAAAACACTCAAGGTGCCTATAAACACTGCCATAGATAGCAAGAGTAAATGACAAAAAAGAAGACAGATAAGTGATAAAGTAGATAAAAAGCATTTATTTTATATTCATGTCTTCAAATTATTCTTGTATGTCTACCAAATGACTGACTTCAGGTCAGCAGTAGGGAATTAATCTTGACTAAACTGTAACTGAATAAAGAGGGCTTAGTCTTTAAAAGGGAAGAGACCTACCTGACTCCTTTTTTTTCTTTTTTTTTTTTTGGCTCTAAAGTTTGTTACCAAGGTGAACTGAGTTTGCATAGAGGCATTATACAACAAAAAAAATGGAGGTTGACCCCAGCCAGATTTGCATGTGCCGTCATGTGATGCTACATGGCTATCTTTCATCTGATGCGAGATGGAACACTGTACACTCCCACAGCCCTCCTGGGAGTAAAAAGTGGATACGGGAGATTAGGTCTGGTGGTTAACCCTCTGGATATAGTCCTACCAAATACTTTAGTCATACATATGGAGGTGTGGCCTATTTAACAAATCAGGGCCGGTTCGTCCTGGTGAAAAGATTGTGTTGTAAATGTCTGATTAAAAACACTTATTTGTGTTTGTAAGTGTGCCTGTTAGTCAACCACTCCCTTGTATATCCTTGTTTCAAGTCCCTTAGCTAAACAACACCTCCGCCAATTAAATATGACTTTTGTCAGTACAGTCTTCCCAGGGAAAGGGCTGGCTCTGTATACCATAGGTAATGTTTTTATGGGAACCAGAGTGTAGAGCTTTGACTCAACGGAATCAACAAATTTACAGGAAAGTCCACAGATATTTAAAACTGAGGGGACTTTTAGCATTTAATGTTACAACTACATTTGACGATAGGAAAAGTCAGTTGGCTACATAGTCAGCCAATATCATTACTTTTTGGAAAGTCTTTTTTTTTAATCAGAATCTGGATAAATCTTAAACTGAACATCTAAGTAACAAAAAGAACTGAACATCAAACTATCTGTGGAGGGAAAAAAAACAACATTCTGGTTTCTGGTCTTGTCTGCTTTTTCTTTTATTTATTTTGTCATCCATCATTACAGCCAACTTTCGCAGATGCCAAAAGTTTTACATCTCTGCTCAGATCAGTGACACATTTTTTGTTTTAAAAGGTTTTTATTTTTAAATTTTGACTTCCTGCACAGAGAGACACATTTAATAGGTTCTTCTCCCTCCTCTAGATGTTCTGTAACTTTATTAATTTGGTTGTTTTTTCTTCCATGACCCCTCAGACATATGTTTCTTGCTCTTTGACCTCTTCTATCCCTCATCCTTCCTGCCTTCTTCTCATCTCCTCAGCCAAGTATCCAGAGATCAAGTCACTGATGGGTCCAGATCCACAGCTGAAGTGGGTGGTATCAGGTATGGTCCTGACCCAGCTCCTGGCCTGCTACCTGGTCCATAACCTCTCCTGGAAGTGGATCTTCTTCTGGGCCTATGCCTTTGGTGGCTGCATCAACCACTCCTTGACCCTGGCAATCCATGACATCTCTCACAACGTAGCGTTTGGCAACAAGCTGGCAAAGTGGAACCGCTGGTTTGCCATGTGGGCCAACCTTCCCATCGGGGTGCCTTACTCCGCTTCCTTCAAGAAGTATCACATCGATCACCATCGGTATCTGGGAGGGGACAAGTTGGATGTCGACATCCCAACTGACTTTGAGGGATGGTTCTTTTGCACCCCGGCCAGGAAGGTGCTCTGGCTCTTCCTCCAGCCCCTTTTCTACGCCCTGCGCCCCTTGGTGGTCAATCCTAAACCAGTGTGTATGCTGGAGGTCCAGAATGCAGTGGTTCAGCTCACAGTAGACTTAATTATCTTCTATTTTTGGGGGCTGAAGCCCATTGTTTACCTCATTGCTGGGTCTGTCCTGTGCATGGGACTGCATCCTATTTCTGGACATTTCATAGCCGAGCATTACATGTTTCTAAAAGGACATGAGACTTATTCCTATTATGGAGCACTGAACTTGATCACGTTCAACGTTGGATATCACATGGAGCACCATGACTTCCCAAGCATACCTGGCAGTAAACTACCTCAGGTGAGAGGGGCTTTACAATTGCCGTATTTCCACTACATGGTACTGACTCCACTTGAGTATCAGGTAGTATTCCTGTAGACCGTTTCCATTACAGGGTACTACTGACTTTAGAGTACCTGGTCGTCATAGCGACACTGTGGGTAGCCTCCGTGACGTCTCCTCAGAGAGTTGCTAATAAATTTGTCTGTTGCGTCCTGCCCCGTCAACCTCACGGTGAATCTTTTCATCGGCCACCAAGGACAGAAATGTCTGAACCTCCTCGAGCGTTTTGCGAGCCGCCATCATGGATTAGTTTACCGGTATATTTACCGTGAACTTCTAAATGTTTTTTTTTTTTTTTAATGGTGTGTTGCACATTGATGACGCAATGACGCAGAGACAACTCTCTGACCAATCAGTGATCTGCAGTGTTTACACGTCACGTTTTAGTATAGTATAGTACCTGTTTTGGAACTTCGGTGGAGCAGGTACTAAAAAAGTAGTACCAGATTCCAGGTTCTTTTACGTAATGGAAACATGAAAAGGTCGAGTGGAGTGGCGCCGGTACCACGTAGTGGAAATGAAGCATTTGACACATGATCATGTCTTTATGGTGAGGCATTTTTTCCAAGCTTATTATTAGTCAACAGGTTGAGAATGAGGACAATTTATTACACTGACATCAGTATCAGGTGTGTGCTGATAAGACTGGCCTCTCCTGTCTTTCAGAAGCTAAACATAAAGCTTTTTTTTTTTTTCTCTCAACTGCAAATATTTATCAGATGAAAGAACGGGCTTTGTAACTGATTAACCACTGTTTTTCTAACACGATTTGAGCATGAATAGATTTGCTGAAAAAAACAGATAACTGCTTTTGGACAATACTGGCAGCAGGGCTGGGCCATATTACATTTATCAAATTAACCGGGTTTATGCATTTTGAAGGTAATGAGTAAAGTCTTAGTTGAAAACAGATCAGTGCTCCGTTTGGAGATCTCAACAAAAACTCATTCTACTTGTTTGGTGTAGTATATTAATTAGGAACATACAGTACTGTGTAAAGATCTTAGTCCAGCACTAGGTTTGTTGTTTTAGTAAAGTTCTAATGACCACATATATCCATTTTTCAGTCTCTGGATTAAGATCTAATGTGAATATATGTGAAATATGTACAGCAGTAAAAATAACAGTTTCAAAGGGAAAAAACTGCTTCTATAAACCACAATTATAGTATTTAGTGTGAGATTTATTCCATTAATTTTATGATCTTTTAAACCAGGTTTTCTTCAACACAGTCAGATGTTTCTGTTTGTGCTGCTGCTTGTCATGGGGTCAGAGGTCACACTAACTAAATAGTAACTTTACAACCCATTTGGTTCAGTTTTTGTCTCTTTTAAGGCTGTGCACATACTAAAGAGAATGAGAAATAAATATGTACTCTCATTTCAATCCTGCAAAAACACCAAATCTAGACTTTTTCACAGTACTGTATTTCTGTAGTTATTGTTCACTAGTTAAACTTTACTAACACCTTCACGTGCACTTTTTGTTGATTTTATAAATTAAACAGTTCTTGTAAACAGACTTTTTTTTTGCCTATGTAGCTCCACTGTAGCCGACACACTTTTTCCTGCTTCTATAAACCACAATGATAGCATTTAGTGTGAAATTGAGTTTCTTTTATTTTTAATAGAATAACTTTATTATAACTTGACTATTTTATTTTGATAGTTCTTGTGAGGCAACAATTATTCTATCTGCATTTGCACATTCTCTCTATCAGTGAAATATGTTGGAATAAAATATGATCCTAATCTAATCAGACTTTTCCTCCAGGGTTACACCTACCTCTGTGAAAAGCCGGCATTTACTACTGTATCAGAAATATGTCTTGGGTAGGCTGAAAGTATGAGGCTTTTGTGTAGATACCAAGTAGTTTATGTTCAGCAAAGCAGTAAAATGTCAGCATGTGTGTTTGACTAAGTATTAGAAGGAATAAAACCTGTGGTGCTTCACATCTGCAGCTCATGCATGTTTAATGTGTATTTCTAGCCTCTACATTGTCCTAATTCCCTGGATCTTCTTTTCTTTTGTTGCTAGGTCAAGCAAATTGCAGCTGAGTATTATGACACCCTGCCTCAACACACTTCCTGGACCCGGGTATTATGGGACTTTGTGTTTGACGACAGCATCGGCCCCTATGCCAGAATTAAACGGGAGTACAAGCTCAACAAGCAGGGTTAGATCTGTGACTGAGTACATCCTCTTTACACAGGAATGTGAATTTCACTTGGATCACTATGGAATGTCTTTATAGTTTCTGGTTTAAATGTTTAGTCCACAGTGGTCATCTTCAGTCAATCCTGGACCCGAGTTAATAGATGGGAAATTTCTGTCCACATTTCAGATGCATAAATCCACATAGAGTTCACATAAATGGGAAGAAAATCCAGATTTTCTTATTATTTATTTGGGGTTCTCATTGAACTGGCCTGTCACTTAAATACAAAGGCACTTTTTTGTTGTTTTTTTTTTGCACAAAAAGGACTAAATTATAATAGAATACTGTGTCATCTGCGGTTTGAGACAATAAATGGTACTGAACAGAATATTTCCCATGGCAAAGGTCAAAAATGTTCTCAAGGGTTTCATCACTGCTTCTGTGAAACTTCCTCCTTCATGTTGTGTCAGGCCTTTTTAAAAATTTCTGAATGCGACAAAGGTGCACAAAGCCTCTCAGATTACCTAATATAATTTCACATCCATCATGCAGAACAGTGCTGAAGTGGAAAACAAGCATTGAAACTTACCTTTCAGTAAGAGGAGCCTTTTTCTTCCGTGACGCCCGTTCTGCTTGTATGCAGCTTTTTCTTGCTGTAAAGTGTGTAAATCAGTTAATTACATAAATAAATATACAAAGGGTGGACATAACAACAAAAACGAAATATCCCTCAAGAGGGTCCTACCCCTTTTTTGACTCCGTTTACTACCATCGGATTTTTCTCAGTCACAATTTCAAGCAACAGTTACAATTTTCCTTGTGCCAGGTTCAACATTAGATAGGTGGAAAATAAAAAATATAAATACATGACAATTTTTATGTTGCAAGTATTTAAAACCACGCTACAAAGCACAAAATGGCATATTTTGTTTCTGTTGTTTTATCCACTTATTGTACATAGCAGTTAATGTTTTTGCTGTGATAGCATCATTTCTATTGTATATAACCCTTCGGGGTTTGAGCCCATTTTGGCCATTATTGAATACGTTTGATTTTGCTTTATATACCACATAAAAATGTTTACCATGCCAATGTTTGGTGTGTTTTTTCAGTATAACTTCTCACATGATCTGCCCATTATATTTTCACTGACTATACAACATAGTTTCCAAAGATTAGGTGTATAGAGTTAATAAAAGCATGCCTGTACATAAGCCAATATGTTTGCCAATTCAACACATATAAGGTAAAATTAACATAAATTCAAACTATATACAAATGTTTCCCATAAAAAGTATGTTTATATTGGGATGTTTTGTTCTTTATTTTTCACAATATACTATGTTTTTTAAAAAAATATATACAAAATCCAATATTTGTCATAATACTGTTATAATTTTTATATCATACTATACTATGGTATTTTTTTATTACATCATATTATACTATGAACAGATTTTGTATCATACTATTCTCTGACTGTATTCTCTTTGTACTGTAATATAATATGACTACTTATATCCTACTATAACCAATTATTATATGATCATTTTTATATCATGCCCTACTACAACCAATTAATGCTATACTTTGACAAATTTTTATCACACATTAGGGACCATTTTTATACCATACTATATTTATACTAGGACTAGTTTTTACAGGGTATTGTCATCAGTTCGTCGTCCGTCTGTCGTATGTGCAAAAACTTTGATGTGGACTGAAGGCTGAAGGTTTTCAAGTTATGTTTATATCATACAACGCTTTTTTTTTTTTTTTTTTTTAATCAGCCTATACTGTATTATATTATAAACACTTTATATCATATACTTTAAACAATTTTTATGTCATGCTATGATCAGCTTTTCTATCATACTATACTAGGATCACTTATACAATATGATACATTTTTGTATCATACTATGGTACGACCTATTTTTATATCATACCATATACTATGATAAAGTTTTATATCATGCTAAAATTTTTCTAGTTTCTAAATCGCATAGTATGACTTTTTTTTTTTTTTTTTTTTACATCTTGCTAAACTATGACCAATTTCTCTAGTGATCTACATATGCATTGAAAGTGTTTTATTGTAAGCGCATTTCTAAAGAAGCCCTGAAGGTGATAAAACTTATTTACTTATTCAACACACAAGGGAATTGTGATTATCTATGGTAAGTGAACACACAAACACACACACAAACAGAGAACACCACCTTAATGGTCGACAGTTATTGTTTTGTTCGAATGAATTTACTTCCAGCTTTAAAATCAGAACGTAGTTGAGAGCGGACAGAGTGGAAAGAATGCACCAACTGATATTCAACCAAAACCTTCCTGCAAAGACACATTTAGCTACCATCACATAGGCCTAATGTACGCTTTCTGCACATTCATATCTAGGTAATATCTCCATATTGCCAGAGCAACCCCCAACCCTCTTTTTTTTTACCCCCACATCATTGCTATCATTATCAAGTTCAACATCTCATATAGTATAGAACGGGGAATCTTCATGGAAACAAACCACTATAATAAATGTACCACCGTTTGTATTTTTTTTTTTTAAATCATTTTTTTCCAAACCAAATGAAAAACTAATTCATAGAGAAGATGGGGGTTTCATGCATACTCGGGAGGTTCACAAAGCATAGAATGACTAATAGACATAGATAGTACTACACTGTTTTTATATCTAGGTAAAACCAGGTGGCACATTTACAGTTACAGGCCTGTTTTGTGAATGATCCCCAAGCTTCACTGTTCTCGCACGTGAGAAACCTGTACCTCGATCACACTGGAGTTGTAGAGCAGACTGTTGTATGTGTTGTTTAATTGCAAAAAAAAAAAAAAAATCAATGGCCTTTTGTAATGCATTATGCATCTGATATGGGAAAAAAGAGGGAACTGAAGCAGCTAATTATGGTTCTAACATCATCTCTGGAGAGAAAAGGTTATTAGACACACAACACCAGTATGAACAAGGTCATAAAAAGCTTGTTTTGTTTTTTTTAAATATGCCAGTCTAGGGCAGGTGAGTCTGCAGCACCATTTTGCCCGTATTGTGCTTGTCATCATGAAATAGGGATAAACTAAACCAACAAAAAAACAAAACAAAACAAAAAAAAAAATAGAAAATATAAAAGGCTGACATAAATGGTGTGCAAGTTTCCTTTCTCCTTCTATAATCAATCAATAAAATACTCATTGTCATCAACAGCATCATCATTATCACCACAGTTTTTAAATAATAAAACAGTAAAAACTTAGAAAACAAAAATATTTTCTTTGTAAGACTTGGACTGAACAGAGAACAAAGAGTTGCAACACTGGGCTGACTGAGTCTATAGGTGCACAGAGAGGACCACAACACCAAACTCAGCATGAATGTTCGTCCGTCCCTCACTTCTTTTCACCCTTTGTTGAGTTTTTCAGTCCTTTTTTTCCTTTTTTACTCTTTCTTTATCCATCCATCTGTTTCTCTTGCTCTTCTTCCTCATTAACCCCTTCTCTTTCACTCTTTCTCTGTTATCCTTCTTTCGTTTTTGCTGTCCAGCAGACTCAAATGTTGGCACAACATCTCTGCAACTTGCATCACTGGCAACGAGAGGTCACAGAAACATTGAGAGAACATTCCTTGGTCCTCATGTCTGTGCATCTGTATGTCCATTCTCTTCCAGCTCCTCCACTTGCTCTCCTCCTACTGCTGCTCAGATGAGATTAGGATGTACTGATTCTGCCAATTTCTTGTCTGATGGCTGCAAGAAAATGGAATTTTTGAGAAACAAGTCCACAGCAACAAGTCTTGACATAGGGAAATGGAGAAATCCTACACCAAGATTTATTGGCAAGCTGTTTCAAGTTAAAATTTAGCAGGAGTATATTTTATATTGCCAGAGAGCTATAAAACCACTGTGTAGAGAAGATTAAAGATTAATCATGCCCTGGGCTACTACATACTGCAGTAAAGAATTGAATCGCTTACCATGGATGATTTCGTCTTTCACCTTATGCAACTCACGTACAACTTCGTCCAAAATTTCCTGCAAAATCAAGACAAGCCCATGAGTTTCTTACCAGCGACACAAAGCACATATAAAAGAAGTAACATCACGTACCTGTTTCATCCGATCAAATTCTGTGTCTGATTCACTAGTGCTACCGATGGGTCTCACTCTGCGACACAAAAGAACAAAAAAGTCAATATAAAACTGCACCGTGTCAGATTGGATTCATTTCTAATTTTTTTCTTACATTTTCTTGCTGTTAGAGTAAAAAGGATGAGCTTTTCCCTTAAATCTTTTTTTAATTTTTCAACTTTCCTATCTGTCTTTTTGTTTATTCCTTTTCTTTCCCCCTTCATCTGCTCACCTGGATACAAGTGAGGACTTGTCTGCAGAGTTAGATCTCTCCCATGGCTTCTTCACAGCATCTATCAAAGAATAAAAACAGGAATTGCATAAAATTAAACAACTTTTGTGCTTGACTTGTGAAAATGCACTTCATTTTTTCATGCAATATTCAGGGCAAAGGGCTGTTCTGTACCTGTTGAGTTCTGCCCTCGACCACTCGAGTCGTCCTGCAGGACAGAACGACATAAAAGTCAGTCATCTTAAGAGGTGATTTAAGAGGTTTGTAAATGATTCAACGAATAAAAGAGATAAAACTGGTGACATTTGGCAGATAAATGTTAACATGAACGACTTACTTCATCAGGTTTCTCTGAGGCTTTCCTCCTTCAGGACATAAACAATAAGATACAGATGAAGATAATTAGTAAAGAAAGAAGAGGACATGAATGCAAGATCTCAATTTTTTTTTTTAGGTAAATATGTTCCATAGAAACAGAAAAGTGGGGACTGTGACGGAAACGATGGTGTCATAACAGGATAACAGTAGGACTAACAGAAAATTCATACTTAAGTTTCTCTGTGTGAATACTTTAGGAAAAGCGAAGTGTGTGCATTTGTTTGTATAGTTCTTTTACCTGCGAGCTAGTAAGGCATTCATCTCCTGCATCAGTCCCTCCCCACCTCCACCACTGCCACCACTAGACCGGTTGGAGTCACTTTTACCACCAGGTGGACTGCTCTCATCCTGAATAACAAATAGATGATGAGTTTCTGGTTCTACTGGCTCTTAGACTAAACACTCATGATCTAATTTCCCCTATAATGGAAAAATAAATGACTGTAATAATACACTTCTGATAAAATCCTGGGAAAGGGAGAGTTTGGAATTACACCCCCTGAGGTCCTCCAGTAAAGCTCACCCTATGGACTTTACGTAGTTTGGCTCCCGCTAATGCTGCAGCCAGTCCTGATGGCTGGTGTTGGATTCCGGGTGGTCCCCCAGGTGGCCCTCCACCGGCGGGCAGCGGTGGGGGCATGGGTGGGGGTACCGCCATTGGAGGCGGTGGCCCCGGCGGTGGCGGGGGGGCTGGAGGACCAGCCATGGGCGCTGGAACTATAGCTGGAGGAGGCGCCACAGAGAGCATTGCCGGGTGACCTGCAGAGACAGGGGGGCCTAGGAGAGGCCGAGTTACATACTGGTTAATGTCTGAACCAAAACACTTCCTTTTTTGTCCCTCGGAAGGTTGACTGAACTCTGGAATGACGCTAATGGCTCTAAAAGTAAAACAATGATTGACTTTGACTGTAAGACTGGGGAACTTTTGCATGCTACAAGTATACATGAGGAGAGTGGGGTTAATTGTGAGGTAAATAAACATATATCAGAAAACTAATAAAAAAAAAAAGATTTAAAATATTTGTCTACTTAACGGGTATTGGCTTGATTTTATTCACTGTATCTTAATTAAAATAAAATAATTTTCAGAGAGAGACAGCTAGTCAATTACATTAGCATACAATTACTTATTTTTTAAAATATGTTTAAAATTAGCCAAATTATACTTGTATCGTAACAATGATGTAAAACTCCACTTTACTGGTACATTCAGTACCTGAGGCAAAGTCAAATACTTGAGATGACTTAAAGCAGTCGACTTCTGTGAACCTATTGACTTTTCAGGGACTGTGACTTTGAGGCAAAAGAAACCAAATGTATGCAATAACAGAGTGCAGTGAATAGTTT
>JAPTYQ010000015.1:35462166-35477585 GCA_029814465.1 Ostorhinchus cyanosoma | reverse complement strand
TGAAAAGTTCCTCTTTAGGTGATTATATCTTATTTTAAGTGTGATGAGATATTTGGACTAGAAATGAGAAAAACACACTTGGTAAGTTTTGGCTTTTTTCCAGCGGTATCCTCCCTCCATCTACTACAGGAGCAGGTCATACACTCATTTATTCGCTTGGATTTGATGTTTATGTGCAGCTTCATTACACAAAGCAATAACACACATGAGTAAAATGGCCTGTGACGCCATTATTTTCCAACTTCTTAGTTTTTGGATGCACATAAACTGGAGTTTTAAAGATGTGCACTTTGGGAAAAATCTGTTTTTGCTTCTTTTTTTTTTTTTTTACCTAAATCACTGTTTCCATCTGAACCTGAGGAAGAAGTGTCGAGAAAAATATCCACATTAGTGTGTTTGATGCATAGATCTCAGTACATATATCATCTATCAAGGGCAGAGAGGAGTGAGCTGCATGAGAGAGGGGGGGGCGGGGGTGCATATTTTTAATATATATTTTTTTCTGCCTACTGAAGCTTTAATCTTAATATATATATTTTTTAAAAAATCAACAATATCCCTCCACCAAGATTATGAATTCCATATCACACACAAATCAGTTCGATCATAGCAAACACGTCAACACCTTAATAATTAAATCTGAGATACAGGTTATAGAGCTCTGAAGATGGTTGGTGTTTGATAGTCGTCGGTATGTGTCGGTATGTGGTGGCATAGATTCAGACTTCTGTCCTCCACATTCCTATGCAGCTGCTGTGGGTCAAGCGAGCACCAGCAGGGACACATACTGTTATGGTGTTATGAGAGAACGGACAGGCCACTAAAAGACAGCTGACACAGAGGCTGATGCGTTTGGATGGATTGCCGCTGAACAGCTAAATAAGATGTTTGTTGAGGCTGTGACAGAATTTGCTGTTTTCTTATAAATCAGGGCCGACGTCAACAAATCTGTGTTTCGGTCTTTCTGTCTGCTTGCCTGTACATCTTTCATTTATCTATCCAGTTCCAACTTTTTTTTTTTTTTTCTGAAACAACAGCCTGCTTAAAAAAAAACAAAAAAAACAAACAGCCCAAATATATCCGACCAGCCTTGATTCTCTCCCGAAACAGTCACCTCATCTCAGAGTCCATAAAGGAATTAGTTATCAATGCCACATATTTCTTGCAAATATAAAACTTCAATAAAAGCCTTTTAACTGTTAACAATAACACAGAGTATAATATATTCTTGAGTATATTCTTGTCTTGGTCATGCATTCACAATGAGGCAGGTCATTACACTAGGTGCACACGTTTTTGAATCAAAAATGATCAATTATAATTTTTGGAAGTATCATCAACAAGCAGAACAGATTCTCAGAGAACAGAACATTTCCAACTTGCTACAGACAAATCGCAGAGCCCAACAGAAACATTGAAGTGGTAGAAAAAAAAAAAAAAAAATAATTAAAACCTTTTTTTTTTTTTTTTTTTTTTTACAGTACAAAAATTGGCACAGTATTCTTTAACCAGTGGTGATGTTTCCTCCAGACTGGTTGCTGCAATGGAGATCGCAGACCTACGAGCAGAAAACCCTGCGAGAGGAGACAGAAGGACAGACAGAAGGACACAGAGAGCAACAGAGACAAAGAGATAGAGATGTTACAGTCATTACTCATTCAGCGAGCAGGGGCTTTGACGGCCAAATGTGAAATTCAAGTGACAATCCACACGGGAACCATGGTCTGTGATGCATTATGTCGGTGCTTAATGAGCCATAGTGGGCCATGTAGGGTCCTTGTTTTGTTCTCAGAGCCGGGGTATATGTAGTGTCGAATCTTGAATGCGCACAAATAACGACAAAAACAATAACAGAAATGGAACAGAGCCACTCGCCTTCGCTCTAATCCTGTTAGTTTAAACGCCCTTCTGCCTGGGTTTCCATGGTTACCCACTCTGTTTTCACTGGAAATGAAGGGTGATAACACATTGTCGTCGCCAACAACTACAGGTTGCAGATTGGTGTCGGACTCGCACAGAAGATGACTCTTAACTGACTGAGATGATTCTCCATGGGTTTGAAGCTGAGTTGTTTTGTTTTTTGTTTTTTTTTAAACCTTTTATCGAGCAAGTGACTATTTTTGGTCATTTCTGCAAATATTTAATTCACTGCAAAAATCCAAAACTTACCAAGTGTATTTTTCTTATTTCTAGTCCAAATATCTCATCACACTTTTGTTTGAGTGATTCTGTCTTATTTTAAATGTGATGAGATATTTGGACTAGAAATAAGAAAAATACACTTGATCAGATTTGGATTTTTGCAGTGCAGCGCCCCTGTGCGTATCCTATCGTTTCGTGACGTCCCCTTAGAGTCCCGTAGAGCGTGAATGGGCCTTACGGGCGCTTCCAGACGGAAAATGTACAATGACGTGTGTTTGCTGTCAGGTAATCTCCAAAACCTCGGATAAATTGACACGTCGGTGCAAAAGTGTGACTGTGACATCCGAACCCGGATAAGGAGGAGGAGCGCCGAGCATCTCCTCAGCTTTGATCTCCAGGGGGTTGGAGCGTAGACGGGCTGGTCTGCCAGTTAGTCAAGTATGTCAGTACAGAGGGAGAGAAACCACGCTGTAAGTGTCTGCCTGCTCCTCTTGCATAAATTATTCTGACAGCAAATTCTTCAAAAGATCGCTGGAGTGATTCCGGGCTAGAGCTCGTCTTTTTCGGCGCTTGAAAGAACAGGTAGAGTTTCAAACGGAGACAAAACCTCTCCGAAGTTCTTTGTGCGTCAGGGCTCCGTCTGACGCCAGATGAAAGGGAAGCAGCGGGGTTTGGATCCAGACTCAGCACGCCACCAGGAGTTAACCAGGCCATTCCTCCAAAGCTCATGTCACCAAACAGATTAATTGGCTGGGGTCTCTTCTGAGTATTACTGATTGGCTCTCGCAAACACGGAGGCCTTTATCTCATTGGTTCAGGCACCGCCTCGGGTGCAATGAAAGACTGAGACCTTTCAGTCGCCGCAAAGTCCAACGGAGTATCTGACAGGCCTTTCATGAGCCCACTTTGTCTCTCGTCTGTCCTTGTGTTGTTTAGAGCCGGTTGGTGCTGCGCTGTTAAGAATTACAGCTTTTTCTTTTCTTTTTTTTTTAACCCGTAAAAACCCCGAACAGCCAAAACCATCGGCTGATCTAAACTGTTTAATACCTGTTGATCCACTAATCCTATCAATATGTGTGAATAATTGGTGTAAAATACAGTTTCATCTTCTCATGGAAAAATGCCCCTTTAAAAACAATTTTAAATAATGCTTGAATTGAGCACAAAAATTTTTTTTTAGCTTGCTAAGATTTCTTGAAATCAGATTTTCCAGATCTATTGTCTATAAATCAGTTCTTATATCTCCCTGAAAAGTTCCTCTTTAGGTGATTCTGTTTTATTTTAAGTGTGATGAGATAATTTGGACTGAAATGAGAAAAATACACTATGTAGGGTTTGGTTTTTCCAGTGTAAATGTCCATCACTAGTGTTTAAACCTCAGTGAAATGGGAATGCACTCATTATACACTGGAAAAAATCTAAATCTAATCAACTTTACGCAAAAACTACAAGACCAATTTTCAGGAAATTTTGAGGAAAGGTGGGAGATGGTCCAGAATAGATCCCATTACATTTAGGTGAATTTAAGTCAAAGGCAAAGGTCATTAAAAATGTGTTTTCACAATGATAAGGGATAGGGCCAATCAGGTAAAATGTTTGCGAGGGGTGGAGCTTGTTGTGCCTAGCACTATTTGTCAAAATTGCACTAATTTTTCTGTCAAAATCTCATGGTTTTCAGGTTATTCACAACTTTTTTTTTTTATTTGGACAGTTTGTAAATGTATAATTTAATGCTACTTTTTGCACGAAATCCAAGAAAAATGTGTGGAGTTTTCATTTATTTAGATGCTATTCTTTTGTGGCTCCTAAAAGAAAATGAATTTGACGCCCCTGAACTAGAGGTCGATTAAACACGGCTGCTGTGAATGCAGCCTGAGAGTCTTCACATAAAGACAAGAAAAACTGAGGGATTCAGAACTCCATTACACAAAACCTGTCCTTATACACCTGAACTCACTCGACTGCTTAGACTTTACATGACGTACAGTAAAGCTCATTTCCATTTACTCTGCATCTACTGTACTTTTCTGTTCGACTGACCTTATATCGGATTACCTTGGAAACAGTACATCATGTAAAATATATCCTTAGAGAAGATAATGTGAATAAAAAGGACTCTACCTTTTTGTAGTGGTCCTGTTTGTGCTGCACAATACAAAAAAAGGGATGGTTTCATTACTTGTTGAACCACATGTCAGTGAATGATGGTGATGAATAATGCAACAACTAGTATGAAAAGCAGTTCATTTCATGTCTGCTCTGCATAGAATTCACTTCTGACCCTACTATCACAAACAAAAACATACTGCACACTTTGAATACCCCTCTGCTAAATAAGTAGAGTAAATACTTTAAACAGTGGTGTAGTCCAGGGTATATGGACTATACCTACTTATTTTTCAGTCAGCATTGCGTGTATCCTCTTCTAAATCCCCCCGATGCACATCATTCCGTAGTATCTGAGACCCAAATTTCCTACTTTTTTCCCCAAGATGGTGAAGCCATGACCCGCCCTACTCTGCCTCTGATTGGCCAGTACTCGCTGCCTTCAGTGATTAGATTGGTTAACTTTAGACATGAGGACCGATGAGCCAATCAGAGGCAGAGTAGGGCGGGTCATGCCCAGGAAAATACTGCTTACTTGTGCTTGGAACAAACAAGGAAATAATAAGTAACAGTTAAATGAACACATCGTTTGGAGGAAAACACGGTAAAATGAAGCACAAAAGGACGTCAGGGTCTGCAAGGCCAAAACGACAAACAAAAAACCACATTCACCAAGAAAAGAAACTCAAATTGGCAGAAAGAAAAAGCAAATTCTAAAGTGTGACTGTCCATGAAACAGGAAGTAAATGACAGAGAAAACAAACCAATCAGAGGCAAATAGGGCAGTACCTTCCCCTACAATCCTACATTTTGTAAATTTGTGCACAGGATGCGGTCCTCTGCAAGTGCCAGTTCTGCACTGGATTCATTTTATTATTTTTTCTGTCCATTTTAGAGACACAGTATCAGCGGTATCATTTATTGTATTTTGAGAGGATTTACTATAATCGTGTTTATATTGTTTGTTGTTGGAGATATGGCCAATTTAGTTTAATTACCTGAGGGGAGGAGCCTCAGGGTTTTAAAAGAGGGCTTTCCTCCATCATGAGTCAGTGGATGCTGAGCTGGTTACGCTGAAGGTAACAGAGGCTGGTTGCATAACGGAAAAATGATTATTTTTGCCTGTTGTTGTAAATGTTATTTTTCATATTTTTGTTACTGAGCACTCATTTTAGCACCTTGGGAAGACAAGCACAATAAATCACTTATAATAATTTTTCCAAGTACACTATTATTTTCCTTTTCATCCTCCGGAACCCCGTCACAATGCTTAAACCTGAGCACGCCATAAGTAGACGTCTGTGGGAGTTGTTGAAAAATGAAGCTCTAGGGCAGCGACTGTAATGTCTAAGTGTTTTAGTTTGAGATACCTTATTTCATCACAATCTACAACTCAGAAAACTTCCATGAAATAATTCTATCTCCTATACCAAGACATCGAGTTCCCTGCAATGCGGGGCAGTCGAAATGGAAGCCACAGAAGCGAAACAGACCTAAACCACAGAAAATTGTTGGCTGTGTTTAAGGAACCAGTTGAGCTAAGAGTCCAAGAAAAGTGACAGCGTTAATATGAAATGTCTGTTCTGTGGAGAAAACATATTTCCTCAACTAAAAACTGAGTCAGTTACAAGTTAGAGCTGTAGTAATGGCCAAGACTGAGGCTGAGATGAACAAATAAAAGCCAGTCTTTAATGGCAGGATGGTCATGTAGTCTGTCTATGCACTGTAAAAAAAAAAAAAAAAGAATCCTGTTGTTTAACAGAAAAAAACTGGCAGCTGTGGTTACCAGAACAATACTGTAAAAAACACAAAAAAACGTAAACATATTTACAGAGTAACATGTAGATTTAACATTTTAAACATGTATATTTAACACTGGATTTAAATAGAAACTGGACTGCACTTATTTAGCACAGTTTATACACCTTCATGGTACCAACTGAGTCATATCTGCTCTTTACACACGTGTAAAATGTTTAACTGTTTACTTTTTTATTGCTTTTTTTATTTTTAAAAAAGCAAGTAGGCTGTTATTTTAACACTGTGGTCATGTAATTTAAACAGCACCACATCGTTTTTCAATTTACAGTTTTGTTTCCTCAAAACAACAGAAATATATAATTTCTACATACTGTACAAATCTGGTTTTCTTAACATCCTCGTCCTGTAAAAACTACAGCTATATTTGATTTAACTGTTAACAGAGAAAATCTTTTCAAATAAAAAAACTTTCTATTGTATTTTCACTTACAGTTTTTTATGTTGCAATTTTACAACTTTTTAGTGTTAATTCTACGGTCTTTTTTACAGTGTGTATAATATCATTGAGCTATTTTCAACAATTTATCGTTCTAGATCACTCTAGATTAATTACCATCCAATTTCGGACACTGCAGGTGTGTGTCCTACCTATTCAGTGAAACTGAAAAAAAAAAGTTAACAAAAAGAACAATGTTTTAAAAATATGCGCCTCATAAATAAATAAATCACATAGGAACAAGATTTGAATTCTCAAATATTTTTATGGCTCCAGACACATATTTTTTTTTGGGGGGGGGGTTGGCCAAAAACAGCTCTGGGGGTTCCTGATGCATCATGCTCTGGCCAAGTGTCAGGATGTGATGAGCTGAGAGTGACAATGTGTAGGTTGACATGAATGTGTTGGAGTCCTCCAGGTTTTGACAGGAGGTGTGAGAGAAGCAGGACATGTTGACAAGGTTGTGAGTTATAAAAAACACCTGCTAGTTCCGGCCACTGTCTGCATCTGCTGCTCTGAGCTAATGGAGCCCATGGTGTGGCTAAAGATAACATGTCCTCTAGTCTCCTCCGGCAAAATCCCCTCATCAATGCTTCGCACATCAGGTTGTTAGGGAGGGATCCAGGTCAAAGCCTTGTTAGATCTCAATCTCAGTCAATTTACACAGGATGACGGCTTAGAACGATACAATCAACAACCTCCTGGCACTGCGGCATAGATGGCTAATTAATTAACTTAGCCTGGGCCTGACAAAGGAGAGCGTATGTGTCACCATTGTTTCATCAGAGTTTAATAAATGACTCAGGAGAAAGAACGAACAATATGATTCCAACTCCAGCTGAACACAAACAGGAGGAGTATGTGGAGATGGAAACCACCAAAGCCAAAACATTACCAGTTTTCTGGAAATGCCAACTGTGAGGCGGTTGTGTGCAGACGATCATGTCATATGTGCTGATACGAAGACAAAAGGTGTGTGATACTGAGCTCACCATGTCACGGACAACGTGATATCATGACATGTGTAAATATACTCAACACTTTTAATTGCCCCTAATTGGTGTGTCATCTGTAGGTGTTATAATCTTTCTGCATGTATGTTCACGCTGCTTCAAATACCACGCACTGAGTATTAGGGCGAAGACACACCGGCCCGACTGCTGATGATCATCAGGAAAGGTAGTAATGTTTGTGTAACATTGTGTGTAAATGTACATGTATAAATGATAAGTTAAGGCATATTTAATTTGTGCAGATTTTTCTAATGAAATTAAATTTTTTTTCAGGTTATTCACATATTTTTTGTAAAATGTAAGGATTTTCATAATTGAATGGGTTTTTTGTACTAAAACAATAGAAAAACTTGGAGTTGTCATTATTTATTATGATTATCATTATTAATACATTTTATTTATAAGGGCTTTTCAGGACACCCAAGGACACTGTACAGACAGTGCATAAAATACAAAGAAGCAAACAGATAAATTAATAAATAAAAATAATTATTAATGTAATACATAAAAATGAGATTGCAAAATGGAGGGTAAATCTTATGGTGGATAGGCTATTGTGAGGAGGTGAGTTTTGAGCCTGGATTTGAATGTGGTTAGAGAGTCACTGTTATGGATTTATTTATAAGTTATTATGTCATTATTTTACGGGTCTGGCCCACTTTAGATCAAATTGGGCTGAATGTGGCCCCTGAACCTAAATGAGTTTGACAGCCCTGATGTAAATTGACACGCGATCAAAAGCCGTTGAATAACACTGGAAAGGACTACAATGCGCACGTATAGCATGCCAAATGCCATAAGAATTGAACTGGCGTGACATACAACACGATTTCATGAGCTCAGTCTCTGGTGGATCCACATTTGAAGCCTGACTGACAGTGATGTAAATCCTGGCTGCCGTTGCCGCAGAGACCATCTTCTCCCTCATTGGAATGCACAGAGTCATTCCCAATAAGAGCAGCACATTTATTTCATTTCCATACACTCAATCCCATTCATTTACACAGTCTCTGGTGGATCTAGCCGGAACATGTACCTTTTCTCAGTTTCACAATCATACCCCGTGCTTGGGGAGAGCAACGACTATGGAGAGCTTGAACCAGGAAATCAGCTTACACTGCTAATTAGTTTGCCCATTTTGTTGCTGACAGATGAAGCGCTTTCGTCAAAATACCACAGGATGAGGTGTTTTTGGTTGCCAGGAGTAACACACTAGCATCGGTTAGCGGCGCCGGCAAGCCCCCTCCTAGAGAGAGATGTCCTCATACCTGTAACGTCCTAACTATCTATGTCATCCATTTAGCCGAGGATGAAATTCCATCTCCTGTGCACATTTTCCCTCCTAAGAAAACAACCTGTCTGTGGCAGAGATGTCAAAGCTCCTGATTATCTTTGTAACATTGCTTTGTCTGCAAGCCAAGGCCAATATTGTGAGTAATAAGAGGAAAAAAGTCTTTGAACAATGTCAGCTTGTTTCCGCAGGTGCTCACTGTTTTTTTTTTTTTTTCCAACTGGAAGACTCATTAAATATATGCAAATGACATTGTCACCCCTTGAAACATGCAAATGCAGCTCTGGCTTTGTGTTATGAGATGAGTACTTTGCAGTAACTGAATTTTTTTTATCCTTCTGGCAGTAAAGGGGGAAAAAAAGGAGTCATTTCAGTTGCTGACAAGGTCGGTGTATATTTTTACTTTAATTTAATTTCTTATGTTCTAAACTTCACTGGGTTTTGTTTTCATCCATTATCCATTTCATCTGTTGGAAACGCAGAGCAGTCCCGGTCTACGGTTAAGTACTGCAGCCAGGACCCGTGCATGGCTGTGCATACGTATAGAATCGGATAGTATAGACCTGCACTTATCATCTTCATCAGAAAACTCTTATCTCTAAATTTGAAGTCATTTGTAGCGCTATCTACAGAAATGCTCTTGAGCGGGGACATTAGGGAAGGCATTTGGAAAGCAGGAAAAATCAATCATAAAAATCAATCATTATAAAAGAAAGATGTTAAAGAGTGTTAGATATGAGGGGCAATTAATGAGGAGGTACAACTACAACATGTCTGCAGCTTCAGTAGAGCCCTGCATGCTACTGCCAAAAATAGTGATATTATGAAGTGAATTCAACAGCCTGCCTGTACAATAAAAGTACTGCCACAGGCATCAAATATGGGTGTGTCTATGTCCAAAGAGCCAATCAAATGTTAGCGTTTAATAAGCAGTAGGACATGTTGTTTCTTCAGATCCAATCATGATCCTGTTCTTGAACTCATTGTCCTCTTGTTGCCTCAGTCCTGTGCTCATATATGGAGTATACGCCCCGTAAACGCCACAACCAAATGATGTCAGTCCACTACAGTTCAATATGGTTTGGTCCTTTGGTCACATGACACTGGTGTTGTCGGTGCCTGAAATGGTATTTTTGGAGAACGGGTTCCAAAGCGGAAAAATCTTCTAGCGCCGCCCTGGCGTTGGCGTTTGGAGAGACACAACACCACTGTACGGAAACGAGGACGCCATACTGTAGTACCATGTGACCAGAAGAAGAAAACCCCGGACGAAACCTCCTGCACATGCTCAGTGCGTTCTTCTGTGGTTTGAGTGTATCCTGCCATAGGCTCTGTCTGTGTTCGTGTACAGCGCCACATATAGGTGTGACATATGTATTACACCGTTTGAACCCAGTTTTCCCGTTTCCACCTGGACGCAGATATTTCTTGCACTGCATTGGAAGATTTTTTTTTTTTTTTTGCTTAAAACAAGATTTATTTTTTTTTTGCCTAATTCAAGCAAAGAATCTGCCAATGGAACAAATGAAAATTATCTTGGTAAGATTTCTTGAAATCAGATTTTCCAGATCTATTGTCTATAAATCAGTTCTTATATCTCACTAAAAAGTTCCTCTTTAGATGATTATGTTTTATTTTAAGTGTGATGAGATATTTGGACTGAAATGAGAAAAATACACTTGGTACAGTTTAGATTTTTGCGGTGAAGGCCATGCTGAAAGTACCCATGGTATCAATGACAAAAATGTGTAAATAAATGCTTCCTTCGACTGTCAGCTTTCAGCTCCAGTACTTGTTCTTTTTTTTTTTTCACACTGTGACATGGATCTAATAAACGTGGGACATTTATGCAGATGAACAGAAGAACTGTGACGGCACCTTTCGGTTTCTCAACTGCCATTTTCAGGTCAGAAGTTTGTTATGTGGTCATTACCATGTTGGCTTTTTCAGAGCCAGAAGTGACCATATTTGGGCAAAAGGCTCAGAACTACGGAAGCCCAAAGGGTCAGAGGCGAGCTAATGCTAAGCACTAGCTTTCTGACACGGTAAAGTGGTAAAATTCATTAAACGTTGCATAATAGTCTTTTTACAGTTTCTGATTTCCTGCTCTTATCTCTGTGTCTTACAATTATTAAAATAAATTCATCTTTTTACTGCTAATATCATTCCAAACTGATCTCATGGAATCGTGTTGTATGTCACGGTAGTTCCTATGGCATTTGGCGTGTTATACGTACACATTTTCATCCTTTTATTTGTTATTCAACGCTATTGGATCGCGTGTCAATTTACACCAAGATCTCCAGTTTACATATCCATAACTGTGACTCATGTGGTATTGGATGCAGCGTGAACATACATGTGGAAAGCTCATGTGTACAGATAACGCACCTATTAAAAGTGCCGTATATATGTACGCAATTCATGATATCACGTAGGTCATTCTTATTTATACTTGTAAAGGTATATCTTATTTTCAGGTATAAAAAAGCAACTTGGTTAAAGTTAGAAAAGGGTTAAGGGAAAAGGCTGAATTCAAACAAAGAGAGAAAAAAAGATGCATAATTAACATTAACGTTCAGCCGTAATTATCACAATACTTAATACTGTTTCCCAGCCCACAGCCTTGATTTTCAATGTTTAATTAATTATCCAACTTTTCCCTCTGAGTTCCGTCTTTTTGAGTGTAAATTAGGAGGTTGTTGCACATGATTTATTCATTTATTTAATTTCTAAAGCCTTCATTACAGTCTTAGTGTTGAGACAATGGTGATGATGATGATGCATAAAAGGGGCCGGCCTCCAACTAAACCTAGGTTTCAGTCTGCATGGTACAAACGCCATGATTTACGATCTTAATATGCTCAGTACTGCAACAACAGTCCAGTCCTTTTCCTTCAATAGCCCTTCTTCTTCTTCTTCTTCTTCTTCTTCTTCGTGCATCTACAGGAGCCCTTTTATCTTCATGAAAATGCAATAAATTAAAAATAAATAAATAAATAAAGCGTTAACAGCGTTGAAATAAACTATAATTTGACAAATTAATTCACAGCAAGACTTCGTAGTTAAAATGAATTAGAAAGTGTTGCCGGCAATTAACATAAATCATTATTGTGAAGTGAGGATAAAGATTAAAAAGATTATAATTAGCCTGTAGGAAACTGTAGATACTGTTTTTTTTAAAGACTAATTGTGTTGAAATGAGGAGTTCATGTACTAGTCATGTGTTGAGACAGCTTTTAGCAGTTGTTGTTACGGAAACAGCTACTTCCTAGTCGTACTTAATTACTAATCCATGAGTGGACATCACCATCAGGCTCACGAATCCTTCAAAATAATAATTATGCTTACTAACAGACGATGGTAAATGTGGTATGAAGGCGGATCTACATCAGGGCCGTCAAACTCATTTTCTTCCAGGTTCCACATTCAGCCCAGTTTCGTCTCCAGTGGTCAAACCAGTGGAATATTAGAATAAAAGCCCATAAATAATGACATCTGCAAAATTCCTCTTATTTTTAGTGCAAAAAAAATACCATTAACTTCTGAAAACATTTGCATTTACAAACTATCAAAAGAAAAAAAGATGTGAATAACCTGAAAAAACTGACATTTTTAAAGAAAAATAAGTGCAATTTTAACAATATTATGCCTCAACTCATAAATAAAAAAAGATTGCAGAGCATTTGGAGACATTATTTATAGGTTATTATGATATTATTACCCCGCCTCCTGAAGGAGAGGCGAAGGTATTGTTTTTGGTTCATATGTTTTGTGTGTTTGGTGGTCTGTTTGTTTGTCTGCAATTTTACGCAAAAACTACTGGACCAATTTTCATGAAATTTTCAGGAAAGGTGTGAGGTGGTCCAGATTAGATCCCATTAAATTTTGGTGAATGTAGGTCAAAGATCAAGGTCAAGGTCACCAAAATGTGTTTCAGCAATGATAAGAGATAAGGCAGATTAGGTAAAACGTTTGCGAGGGGCGGAGTTTGTTGTGCCTGGAACCACTTGTTTGACCTGAGATGAGAACTGGGCCGGAAGTAGAACTTGAACTTAAACCAGTCCAGTGTTAATATCTTCAGTGTAACTCTTGCACTTTTAATTCCTCCCGTGGGCCAGATCTGAACCTTTGGCGGTCCTCTTTTGGCACCGCGGACCCCATGTTTGACACCCCGATCTACATTTTCCGTTTCCCACTGCAGTGCAGAAGATTCACACTGAGTGTTTTGGGTGGCACAGACGCACTCCAAACTTTCCCTCTGCTGCTGTCTTAGTCTAATTGGCCCCGGCTGTTTGTCCTTTCTTTCCCTTTTCTGCCAGGGGTGCAGATTTTTTTTTTTTTCCCATCCAGTCTCTGCCTTGATCCCATCCTTGCCTCCAGTACTGGCCACACATAATGTATTTACAACAGCACTGTTGATGCCTCCAGTGAAGTTCCACTGTGGCACCCGCTGAATAGCCCGTGAGACCGCATCCATACTGCCATTCAGCTCCTCTTCATCTCCCTGGTCCAGATCTGCAGGGTCTAGTGGAGCACCAGCATCTCCAGGCCTTGGTTCTGGCTGGAGTGGATATCAGCCAGCTCCCCCCAGATGAGCTCTTTAAAATAGGATTAGGCAAGCTTACTGGCTTCTTTGGAAATGCAGTTCCATTGGCTCACACTTATCTGTGATGAGCAGTCATGAACTGATGGTAGAGGAATGAGGAACCAAATTAGCCTTTAGAAAACAGTTCAAATAGCACATAGTCTGTTGTAGCTGATCTGGCTTACAGCAGGACCTTGATTCATCTGATTCTTTCAGGAATGGAGGTTAAATACCATTTCACAGCCAGTAGCCTGGATTGCGTTGGGCGCTTGCCTTTTCAGTTATAGAAACCCTCTGTAAATCTTTAATTGCACTTAAAAAATGGGACATTTGACTTACTGTGGTATGGTACTTCCACTTATCAAAACTGAATTCATTACGCTTAGTAAGGGGTCAACCGGGTTATCTGAGGTCGTGATGCAGACGGTCGTACTATTTGCACGAGCGCAGCATCACAAAAAGGACATTTTGCAGGGAAGTTATAATTTTGTGATGAAAAAGGTTTTGATTTTTTTTTACTGTTGTGACTTATTATTATTTTATTTGGAATGGACATGCAAATACACCAGCATAGCAACTTAGTAAAAATAAAAACAAATGACTTTCCAGTTCTGTTTGTTTTGAGTCCAGAAAAAGTCTGTCATCAGCTGTCACAGCAAATGAGTCTAAGGCTACGTTTACACTGCAGCCAAATGGGGCCCAACGCCGATTTTTTAGCCCATGTGTGACCTGTATCCGATCTGTTAAAAGACAGTTTGAACAGCACTAATCACATTTTTTCAAATCTGACCCAGGCCATTTTCATATGTGGTTCTAAATCCGACATGTATCTGATATTTTCCAATGCGACTTCAGTCTGAACGGCAGGTCGCATTTATCCAACCTTGCTGTCATTGAAATGCGACAAACGCTCTAATTGTGCGTTCCAGGAGGATGAGCTGTGGGAAAACTATTTCCCAGATCCGATGACAGATTTACAGATCATTTATTTTCTGAAGGACCCACAACGTTTACCTTCCACAGGGTCCACAATTGCTAGCAGTTGATAGCCCCAGGATGGAGGTAAAGGCCACATTTGAGTTCAGTTTCACTGAGAGACAGTAAAACTGCTGCTGCATGGAATTCCTATTCCCACAATGCACTTTGTAACAAAATGTCTGAAAAGGCCCAAGTGACATTTGGGTTTGTTATGTACACAAGTGGACTGTGTTTGTGATGGAGTCATCTATGAAGTTGTTCTGCATGAGGAAAGTGATTTAGGTGTGTAAGCACGGAAAGACTAATGGATTAGTGATAATTAGGACATGACTGGGATTGGACACATTCCAACAAAACAACTGTTATGAAAGTCCTACGCTGCTTTAAATGACAAAATATGAATGAAATAAACTCAAAGTAAATTAGGCCTATTGTTGCAGTTTGTGTCATAAATGTCTTGTCATTTCCTTGTGGCGTCTGTGTTTTATATCATCTCTAAATGCAGATGTGAGAAGTTCAGACTCTGCAGACAACAAAAGGGTTTTCTTTAAAAAGCCAAACCTTTCTTTTACTGACTTTGTAGAAGTAAAGCCTCTGGTGACATCACTGCCCTTGGAGTCTGACCATGACCATCTACCCGCAACAATTCGTTTTAATAGATAGTTTTGACGCACATGCACATAAAACTTTTCACTAAAGACTTTAAAACCCTGAATATTAACTTGGATCAATATGATGAATTCTCCGAATGACACGGCTGCCCTTTATCAAATTAGTGTTTGGATGCAAATATTCTTCAGTGATATTTGTTTCAAGCAAGAATAAATGGCATGCTTTTTGTCAAAGGGAGAATAGCTGACATTTCATTTCATACGTGGGCGCAAAATGCATTTGTAACGTGCATAATAAAACTTGACAAACTTCTGTCAGATGTTTGAGGTCAGTAAAGGGTCTGTGTTTTTAACGGCAGTAGCCTTAGTGAGGACTGACCTGCAGCATCTTTCAGAATGATTTACTCATGTATGTGTACACACACACACACAC
>JAPTYQ010000015.1:35357191-35368424 GCA_029814465.1 Ostorhinchus cyanosoma | reverse complement strand
TAGAATAGAATAGAATAGAATAGAATAGAATAGAATAGAATAGAATAGAATAGAATAGAATAGAATAGAATAGACATAAACTGTACTACTCCAGTCAGTGTCATATACTTCAGAAAATAAGAATAGAGCAAATATACAATTATACAACTGAAAATAAGATAAGAAAAGAGAATATACAATTTAACAAAAAATAAAATAAGAATAGAACTAAAGTAGAATAAAACAGACATAAAATATGATTAGGCACGATATTTACAGTGTGCATTAATGAAAACAGTATGTATAAGTATGAACAGTATATATATATATATATGTGTGTGTGTGTGTGTGTGTGTATGCATATTTCTGAGCTCAACTGTACATAAAAAAATAGTGCATTTACACTTTGTTAAATATTGAATAAATATTGCATCGTTACTGCAGAACAGATGATTATTGCAGGACTTATTGCACATAATTCCCCTTTTGCACCGTTGGAAGTGTTTGCACGAGGACACATTAAATTGTATACACGTCGTACGTCCGTGGGGCCGCTGAGTCTCACCTTTGCGTCTTTGATTTCCATCCATGTTGGCGAACAGGATGTGGTTGTCGTCCGCCCAGTACAGCCTCTTGTTGGTGTAATCGATAGTGAGAGCGGTGGGGCTATAGATCTCTGTGTCGATGATAACCGTTTGCCCTCTGCCGTCCATGCCGATGCGGCCAATGTGTGGCGGTTCACAGCAGTCCACCCAGAATACGAACCTAACCCCAAGAAGAGCAGGTGAACGTTTGGGTTGGCTGTTTGGGTTTTTATGGTTCAGACAGAGTTTCTAGATCAATCAGAGGTTTACCCGGTCTGGGGGTCCAGGACCAGGTCTGTGGGGTTCTTGAGGCCTGAGCTGATCAGGACTGTGGGGTAGAGGCCGTTGGCTTTGGAAACTTCCAGCGTTTTCCTTTCGGCATCGCACCAGTACAGGTTCTTTCCGATCCAGTCCACGGCTAAAGCGCTGGGCACCGACGTCCTGTGAACAATCTGGAAAAGCAGAAGGAAAGTCAGTCCTGACATGAAAACAACAACTATTTAGGACCCACACACTGGGCCCTGCAGAATAAACCGATATCTAACCCTTCTAATGGCATCATGAACTTCAGTTTGATCCCAACACTCCTGGAATGATCTTTGTATTTGCAGGTCGTTTGTGTTCATTTTTTGTCAATGTTTAGGCCAAATTCTCTGGATCTAAAGCCTCAAAAGGCCCCAAAAATAGAGACAATGGAGACAAGTATTTTCACGGCTTACCTTTATACATCTGTTTCCATGATTTTTTTTTTTTCAGGCATTTACGTTATATTTCATGTGCTAATATTTTCTTGCACAACTTTGTTTTTATCATTATTAAGATTATGGACGTATCCCTTTAAACCCTGAGCCTAAAATGGTCCGCCTGGATTTTTTTTAATGTTTTTTTTTTATTTTAATCCAGTATGTCAAATAAAAACAATAACTGTACAATCATACAGGTGAAGTTGTGCTGAAAAAAAAATTATACCAAATAAGACAAGATAAACACTTTTTTGATGAGAGATATGAAGGCAAAATCAAAGGTATTCAAAAACGGCTAAAATACAGACTTTTAAGTGTTAACTACAAAAACATTAATAAAGTCCATTTGTCTATGTTTCCAGGGCACTTTTTCCTGCCGGATCTTTCCAAATCTAGTCGTCATTTACAATTTACATGTAATAAACTGATAAAACAGCTTCTCCAGCTTCTAGTACAAATGTGAGTGAAATTACTGTAATGATCCAATAAAAACCGATGAAGCGCAACGTCTCAGGTTTCAGAAACCGATGGAATTTTTCCAGTTGCACAAACAATGAAAGAGTTGCATCCATCCAAACTGCAAATGCACAGGGTGTGTCAGCCGTGACGCGGCAGGTTTTAAAGGGTTATACTGAAGGGCGGAGATATATAAGTGTTTACTTTACATCCTATGCTTTTTTTTTTTACTTGTTTAGATTGTTTTTTTGTTTTCCATATGTGTGATATGCCCATTTTCACTTTTTTATATAAGCCTTATTTATATACGTTTATCAGGTATTTCATATTATATTTTGTAAAATATCATCAGTTGTCCAATATCTATCTATCTATCTATCTATCTATCTATCTATCTATCTATCTATCTATCTATCTATCTATCTATCTATCTATCCTTTTTCTCTGCTGCTCTGTATTATTCAGCTGCTGTGAAAAACCATTTTTTATCTCATCTTACTTATTGATTGATGCATTGATTGGGTTCCTGTGTTCTCCGTGTTTCTATACATTTTAATTTGTTTTTAAATGACTAATAATTACTCCATCAACCCTTACACGGTATTGTCTGTTTTAGTTCAATCATAATATTAAACCTCATTACAGAGATGTTGTTTATTATTTATTACGGCTCTGTCTCCTCATTTCCCCTTAAATCTTGGGTCAATACTCTTACGTTTATGTACGTTTTGTATTATTTTGTGCTTGGATGTTGTTTCCTATGATCAACCTCTTGAACGTTATGTAAGAACTCGGTACTTTTTCTCTAAATCATTCCTTCAGTAAATTATCTCTGTATTTGTAAGATGATCGAGCACTAAGGGATTCTGGGTCTGTTTACATTCACACTACACTGGATAATCTGATCGACTTTATCCGATCTGATTAGGAGAAATTGAATTAACACACCTAGATTTTGCCCCAATACTACGATGTCTTCATGCATGTATACAAGTTAATTAGATTATTGTTTTTTTTTTTTTATATATATATATATTTGCGCATGTGTAAAAAAAAAAAATCAATCAGTATAAATGGAAATTACACGGTGACACTGTAAGATAAACAAAAAATGAAATTAAATGAAGGTTAACAGTAACATGTGACCTATTCTGTAGTCTTATTAGCTCCTCCCACATCAATAATAATAATAATGATAATAATAATATTTATATATACAACAGGATAAAACAGACAATGCATAAAACACAAATAAGCAAACAAATAGATAAAAGACTAATTACGACATATAAAACGAAGCTGTAGAATGAAGCGTAAAACTTATGGTGGGTCGGCTACTCTGAGAAGGTGAGTTTGGAGTCTGGATTGAACATTAGGACGGCTAACGCTGACACCGTAGGCGTTGCCATGGAAACCAAGACACGACCGGATGGTTTGAAAATGACAGGAAGTGCACGTCTTACTTTTTAAATCAAACGATGGACTGAAACATGTAAACCAGGGTTTTTCCGGTATCGCATTTCTGAAGTGCATGTGAACGAGTGCAGCAATGATGGGTTTAGTCCCAGTTATCGGACTTTTACGGTCATATAAACGCGCTCAGTGGCTTCTTCATGTGCGTATGTTTCTCTAGATGTGTGAAGAAGAGGACTGGAGTTGAAACGAACCTAGTACCGAGTAAATGAACCTGGTGTGCAGATGTTTTTCACACATATTCAAAGACATTTCAGGTACAGGGACATCGTGATTAAAGTGTGCTTTAACTAAAGCGGGTCCCAGTAAGATTTAATTTAAAATGCTCATGTTCAAGATGGCGGACACAGCTTTTAGATTTAACTCGAAGGGCACTCAGAGGCCAACGGTCCATTCTGCTTCTACTATTAAAGCGCAGAGAAATGTCATATTACCACCTCTATTTTATTCATCCACTGTTGTCACTGGTTATTTTAATCCAATGTTAATGTTACCAGAACAGGATTAACTTCCCCTGGTTTTTCTACATCCATCACAGTCATGAGGTTGAACAGAGGCACAGGATCACACTGGAAAAAAGACAAATCTGAACAAGTGTATTTGTCTCATTTTTAGTCCAAATATCTCATCACACTTAAAACCAGACAGAATCACCTAAAGAGGAACTTTTCAGTGAAATATAAGAACTGATTTATAGACAATAGATCTGGAAAATCTGATTTGAAGAAATTTTACCAAAATATTTTTTACTTGTTCCACTGGTATATATATATATTTTTTTTTGCTTAATTCAAGTTTGTTTGTTTGTTTGTTTTTTTGTTTAATTCAACTTTTATGAACATCTACATGATCAGTGAATAAAATATTAGAAAATATCCGATTATTGAGAAAAAAATCCCCCAAAAACACAAGATACAGAAGATACTATTACAATAAATGGTCATGAAACCACTTAAAGATGGTTAAATATGGAGAAAAAAATCAATTGAGAACTGACACAAATGTCACACTGGGTTATCGTGGGTTAATATTACTGTCCTTTATGCTGCTGTAATGTTGAATATGTCCCAAATTCCAGTAAAGGACTATTTTATCTTCTCTTTGTAGGTAATACCACGACGTCTTTCCTAATTTAATCAAGTCAAAACATTGTCGGTTTGTTAGATTTACAGCAGGTTTCGGTGTTTAACTGATAAAACAGCCCGGAAACAAAGTCAGTTCAGCTACTTCTGTGAAATTCAATCAGTCACATTATTACAACCATAATGTACGTCTGTGTTTAGATGATATTGTGCCAAGAAGTGATGAAAATATCATAAGATCCAATGTATCTGATGGAAGATTTTGGTGATACTGTCGCCCCCAACCCGGTGTAGTGTGATGAAAAACCTGGTCGCTACACGGAAACTAATGAATAACAGACCGAGTTTGATATGTCCAGGATTATTCTAAGCACATTTCACAGACTTCAGACTCCAAATTGGGAGCACAGATGTCTGCTTCTGTTCAACGAATTCAGTTATGAATGATAATAGAAAGAAAGAAATTAATTTATCTGAGTACAAGGAAATGAATGGTATCATTGTGGTTTTATGTTGGGTTTTTTTCTGTGAGTTTTGTGTCTTTGTTTCTGCTCTGTTTCCTGATCTGAGATCTGTGCGGCACAGCTTTACCTACCTGTAATTAAAATACAAGTATAAGCACAAAATGAAGTGTTATGGTGTGCATATAAACCTTTTTTCAGTATTTTCCAAAAAGTATTATATTATTACTTATTTATTTGCAGACTGGAAGTCCAAAAGTAGACAATACACACACAGACACACACACAAGCCACAGAGATAAATAAATAAATAAATAAATAAATAAATAAATAAATAAATAAAAACAATCACATTGAATTAATGTTGTAGAAGATGACGGTGTTTCCATGGTAACTACAGAGCCTCTGAACGTCCAAATGGGTCAAATCTGATGACCATGAAAGGAAGACAAACTACATTTTACCTGAATTATTTACATGTATTTGTAAGATAAGTGGATCAACATGTATTAAACAGTTTCGATCAGTAGATGCTTTTGGTCGATGGTGGGTGTTTGTCTCTTTAAGGCTTAAATTATGAAAATATTTACATTTACAAACTAACATTTAACAAAAAACATGTGAATAACCTGAAAAAACTGAAATTTATAAGAAAAATAAGTGCAGTTTTAACACTATTATGTCTCAGCTTATCATTTATACATGTGCATAACGCACACATTACACAAACATGTAGTAACAAGCATAATATAGTTAAAAAATGTGGAGTTTGGAACTAAAATAAGGTCATTGTTCTTCTTCAAGGTTCAACTGGACTAGTTTTGCCTCAAAAGAACAAAACAAGTCCAGTTGAACCTAGAAAAATGGAGTTGTCACTGTTTATAGGTTATTATGCTATTGTTTTACCTCAGATCATCGTGGTCTGTATGTGGAAACTGGACTAAAATGAGTTTGACACCTTTGGTTGTTAATATCTTCAGTGTAACATTTGCACTTTGCATAAGATATAAATGTATACGAGCGCTAACACGTACCAAAAAACACAGAATTTACAACATATAGTAAATGTCGCTAAAACAGGAAATACACTTGATAATTTGAAAGATGATGATATCTTATTAACGTAGCGCTGGAGTTTCTAGATCAGCACCAATAGAAATGAATGTGTTCCGATGCCGCTATTCTCAGTGTTTGGAACTATTGGCGTCTCCAGAACCCGGAAATAAGTCCATGTTTCATCTGCCATTTTTGACGACAGGAGTCTATAGAAGTGTCACACCTCTGTTTTCTCTACTCGTTTACCTGTTTTACTTGAGTAAATTAATTTCTTATCCTTAAATCCATCAATATTGTGACAATAAACCCCAGGTGCCAGCTGGCAGATGAAGTCAACACTTAAAAAAAAAAAAAAGAAAAATAACCATAAATCCCAGCACTCATGCAATCTGTCATTAAGGAACATGATGTGCTTTGAGCGCCTCTTTGTCATCATTTGCAAGAGAATATAGTCTTGGCAAAAGACTACGCTGTCCCCTAAGCAGTAATTGGGACTATACTTAGCCTGAAACTGTCACTACTGTGTCACTCATTGTGACGTATTTTCCATCAAAACTGCCTCCTCCGGCAATAACGTTGCAACTCATTACATCCAGCGTGTCCACTGCGTCCAAGTATCCATCGAATTTCCCCGTTTACTCCATAAAACACATTCCTACAAAAGCTATAAGTTGACGAGAAGCATTTATTCTGCGGTAAAAAGCCCATTTTGCTTATGTGGCCTCAACATCGTTAACCCTTAAAGATCCAACAAACCAGCACGGATGGATAAATTCACCTTCAGATGAACCAAATCACAAAGGACTGAAAATCACTGCTGCCTCTCTGTTTATCACACCAGTCATTAATGTCTCAGTGGGTGTTATACATCCGCTATCAGCTGCAAAATACCTGCTGTGACATCACAGCTGGAGTTGAATTTTTTACCAAGAAAATGCTCCGTTTCAGCGTGAAGCAGCAGTTCGCATTTGGAACAAAAAAAAATAAAAAAATCAAAGAGGCATAAATGAAAGACCAAAAAAAAATCCAACACTGTTCTTCAATTACTTTTGTCTCTTTCGGATAAATACGCTCCTCTGGCCGGGAGAAAAGTCCAAGCCTGCACTCGTGGCAGTAGATTTCAGCGGCTCATTTAATTAACACAATGTGAACGTGTGTCTCAGACAGTTTGTCCTCTGCTAAGCTGTGGCACGGGCTCAAACAGAGACTGTGAAAGTAATTGAGCTGAATAAGCTTAATGCCCCACACACACCACTGTTAATGAAATGGGAGACCAGCGCCCAGCAGGTGTCTGGTGACGTCCCAGCGTCCCTGGCGTCTGGGCTGCAATCCCATGACCCGCATGAACCTCCATGATTACACTAGAGAGCACAATCGTGTCATTAGTCCGGTTACATTCATCTAAAAGCCGCTTGTAATATCCCTATTATCGCCAACACACACTCTTTGTTATAAAGCTAAGACTGTTGGCTGCTCGGAGCCAAAAACCATTGTGCCGTCCATATAAAAGGAGAAAGGGCACTCATCACCAGCTGACCGGCGATAATAAGCCACTAAAGCGCCGCATTTAGTTTTCTAAAATCAAATTGCACATCTACAAAAAAGAAAAGACGATTTGGAAGAGAACGAGAAATACGATAACAGATTTAAAGCGGTTCAATACGACCGAAATTATAAATATTGGACGATTAAAGGAATGACAGCCTGGTGCGTTCTGGAGGAAAATAGGCAGCTGGACACGTTTCAACATCAGTGACCGAAATATCAACTCCAGAAGCAGGAGTTCTTCTTTTAACTCCTAATGAAAGATTATTACAGTGTTTTATTCAAACCCCCCCAACGTGGGGTCGGCCGCAAATTTCACTAAAACAAAGAGAAAAAGTTGCGATTATTTCTAGGTTATTATTTCAGCGGTCCAGCTCGCTTGAGATCAAATTAGGCCGAATGTCGCCTCAAGAAAAAACAGGTTTGACATCCATGCAGCAGAGATGTGGAGGTAAAGCCAATGGAAGCGGGGGGGCGTGGCACCATATGGTCCACAGTCACAGCCACTAAATCCGGTCTTACCTTCAGGTCGCTCCCATTGAGGCGCATCCTGTTGATCTTTCGACCACTTGGCCTGGTTGAATCCACCCAGTAGATAAACTCCTTCTTGTAGTCGAAGTCTATGTGGATGATGTTGTTCAGACCCTGAAAAAAAAAACAAAAAAAAACATCACATCTCATGACTAAATGTTAATTCTTCAGACACTATAAACAGGCCCACCAGCTGGTCCGGTCCAGCACGAGGATGAATTTATGAAATGCAAAAATTACAGTTAAATGATTAATAATAAAGGATGTCCAAATCATTTTAGTTCAGGTTAGTTCAGAATAATATGAGCTAAAGTGGGTCAGACCAGTAAAACTCTACAAAAATAACCCATAAATAAGGAAAACTCCAAAGTTTTGCCCTTAATTTTGTGTAAAAAAAAAAGTAAAATTACATGAAAATCTTTACATTTAAGTTTTTTTTATAGTGTAAAGTGTAAATATGAGTAGACAGATGGACACTGATTTATGTTACAAAAAGCTAAAAAGCAGTTAAAATCAGATGTATTTGTTTTAAAGGGGTTCAACTGTGGAATAGCGCTAATAGTTTAAAATTGAAAACTTAAGTAGTGTCTATAGCAGACTATATTTGAGAGCTATGGCTGGAATTGGAAAAAGAAATAAATTATATAAATAAGTTTTTAGTTTTTCCTTTTTCTACTTGACACCATGTATTGTGTAGATTAAGCTGTAAAGTAGCTGTAAGCTTTGCTTTTGCCTGAGCCTTTTTCAGTCAAATTGTATTATTTCTCTCTTCTTCTGTCGTTTTGAAATGCATATACAACTGAAAATAAACTATGAATAAAAGAAAATCTAAATTCAAACTATTTACAAACTATCGTGTTACAAAATAACATAAATAGTCTGAACAACTGGAAATGTCTTGAGAATTAAGTGCAATTTTAACAATATTCTGTCTGTTAGTAAATGTTTCATTGTGATCTGTAAGTTATGATGCACATGTGTAAATGATAAACTAAGGCAGAATATTGTTAAAATTAAACTTTTTTTAATAATAATAAAAAAATCAGGTTGTTCATGTTAGTCTCATTTTGTTTTTTTAAGTTTAGTTTGTATTCGTACACATTGTCCTCGCTCTAAAACACAGAGAAAAGTGCAGAGTTGACATTATTTAAAGGTTATTTATATTATTATTTCATTGGTCTGTACCTGAACTAGAATGTGTCTGACACCCCCTCTATAACAGATACCAACCCTCCCATTACAAGCAATTAACTCAGTCCCATTAAGTTTTATTTATTGAAATGTCTATATTTACACAGGTCTGGATATAATTACTAGACCGACAGTGATTTCCAGTGAAAATTCAATACAACTGCTCTTCGACGTGACCTTGGAGTCGGAATTGCTTCGACGTGTTCAGCCGTCACACGTTTCGTTTTCTGTTGCCATTTATTGAACCGCAGTTTATTTCTTTATCACGTCAAACATCTCATCGGTGGTTTTTATCAGATGCTTCGGTTACATCTGTACTGAATAAACCCTCAGTGGATTTACGGGTCATATTTCGAACTACAAAAAAAGAGGCAGGGTCCTGAACTGACCTGCTTGAAGTCCAGACTGAAAACATACGGTGCATTATGAGACTAAAAATACAACAACAAAGCACTGGAGTCTTCCATCAGACAAAAAATGGGATGTATTTCATCTCCCAAAACTCATTTAACTGGTTTCTTTCTGGGTTTTTTAGACACATATTGCCATTAAGTTCAATCCAATGGTACATTTGATGAACCTGTGATAGATTTTCTGTTCTTTTGTGAATTACTGGTTTATGAGATTTGCAAATCACTGCATCCTGGTTTTATTTACATTTTATTCAGCGTCAGAACTTAAACGAGGCGCCCCGACAGCGAGGGAATATCCCCTAAGATCCCCCCAGTCCTCTGCTATACATAAATCTATCGATGCTAATTGTTATTCCAGTGGTTTCCAACCTTTTTTAACCGTGACCACATTTTAACATCACACATTTCTGGCGACCCCAGATGTTTTTTTTGGGGTAAAATTAATTTGTTTTTGATCACGTAAAGTTGCGGATGCTGGTTTCACTGGGTGCACTAGTACTTGTGTTGCAGAAAACGATCCAACTCCAGTGTTTTTGTGCATGGTGTTCCGTGCAGGATGTGGCAGCTCCCTCTGGAATCTGATATTGGCCACATTTTTTAAAAAATAATGGGACGTGCCAGCCAAAAAAAAAAAAAAAAATCCGATCCGAGCAGTAAATCTGAATCGAGCGCTGAGGCTGACCATGTGATTGATGCCCGGTGTCGGCGGCTAACAACCATCAGTCACATTTAGGTGAAAACATAAAAACACTTTTAAATCTGGTTGGTTTGTGTCTGGTTGTGAAGTGCACCATCGGGCCTGTTGTATATTATTAGGATTATGATTTACTCACCTGTTCTGCTACATCTAATGATTCGATTATTCCTTTTTCATGACGTTTGGGCCTCGGCGTTGGCTTGTGCTAAACATACCTGAGGGTGTGTAGCGGTAGAATATCAACACAGGCGGCAGACGGTTGTAAAGTCATGTTCAGAGCCCAGCTTTTGAACTGTCAGTCAGCTGATGGACTGTCTGTTGACATGTCTGGTTTGACTTTCTGACAAAGCTCCGCCTGTTGCTTTGGTGCTGGCAGCGTTGTGTTTATGTTTTGCAAATACTGTTGTAACCAGCCTCGGTGTCACACAGGGTCTTTCTGCTGCTTTTCACTGGTTTTTTTTATGATACAATGACAGTCATTAAATATCTGAGGTACAAAATGTGGAGGACGGGTTGACATAATCTGTTTGGTTTGATCACTTAGAAATTGATGAGTCGTCGCTTGGCCACGATTCATTGCACATCGGGGGGCGTCGTTGGAAATGTGGACCAATTTGAGGAGTGGCTTGAGATGCTTTTATATAGGACAGTGTCTTTCAACCTTGGGGTCACCTGATATTTCTAGTAATTGATTAAAAAAACAACAACAAAAGAAACGTACTAATAAAAACTAGGTTTACATCGTCGGAAGCTACAGCTAGGGGTATATTTGTAAATGCCCCCCAATCCTTAATGATGTCATGACGTGAGGCGTCCCCAGGTCCTGACCTTTCATTTGCACCTGATTTGAAGTCAATCAGACAAATAGTTCCGGAGATACGAACATGAGTGTTTAGTGATTTTAAACTTTTGAGCGCCCCCTTGTGGCCAATCTAGAAATGGTATATCGTCCAAAATTGAATCAGTTCTTCCTCTCCATGATATTCATTGATATGGAAAATATGGAATTTCTAAACCCAATA
>JAPTYQ010000015.1:35295586-35311971 GCA_029814465.1 Ostorhinchus cyanosoma | reverse complement strand
AAACACCTATTTTTTTCATTTTCTGAGGCTGGATGTTTGTCATTTTTAAGGAAAGAGCGCTAATGCCTCGATCATAACGAATCTTCAAGTTTGTATGAAATCTGGAGTTCGTAGACATTCGTGGAGGGAACATGTCTACGATGTCCAGATGTCGTACAAAACCATCGTTCTTAAGAATCTTTGTGACATCGATGGCATTCCTTGAAAATGAAAAAAAAAAACAAAAACAGCCATTTTTGGTCTGTTTTGTTCCATTTCTGTCGGGTACTAACTGTGTTTTTTGTTATTAGAAAAAGAAAATGAAAAACAATCTTTTTTTTTTTTTAAATTTGGTTTATTTTTTCACTTAAAATTTTTTTTATTCAATTTTAATTCTTCTATTTTAGCTCTCATCATATTCTTTTTTCCTCTCATCATGATCTTTGTTTTTCCCCAAAGCCTTCTTGCTTCTAGAACCACTCATTTTAAGTCATGCTGGTTTCGTGCAAAAGCAATTTTCTCATTTTAGTGCTTTTTTTTTTTTTTCTTAAAATTGACCAAGACAGTTTTCTATTACACCGCCATCTTAGAACGCTCACTGGAACTCCACCTCATTCTTCTATTTTAAAACAAAAATCAACGACCCACTAGTTTTTCTTTTGTTTCTGAAAACAAAATGCAATTTCCAAAACACACACGAACCTAAACCAAACCTGACGACTAAAAAAAGCTGTCAAACACAACTGAAGTCTTATGAAAACCATTAGAAAACCCAGCCAAAGATCAGCTGTTCACGCACAAAGGAAACACACCGAGAATATTCCACTGTCCGTTAAACAACAACACAAATAAACAAGTGGTTCCAGGCACAACAAACCCCGCCCCTTATCAATGCGAAAACACATTTTTTGGTGACCTTGAGCTTGACCTTTGACCTACATTCACCAAAATTATAGGATCTATTCTGGACCACTTTGCACCTTTCCTGAAAATTTCCTGAAAATTGGTTTAGTGGTTTTTACGTAAAGTTGCTAAAAAAAAAACAAAACCAAAACAATCCCCTCGCCTCGCCTTCGGGGGGCGGGGTAGCAACTTTGACGAGCATTATGTCTTTTTTTTTGTGCATAACTCCAGTCCATAAGTCATCCTACAGCCGAGCATGTGCACAATGATTAAAAAGAAGGAAAAAAAAATGTCTGGTATCGCTTTATCTATAAACCCATAAACCATCGTCTAGAATACTTTCGACACAACCTGAGTCAGCCTAACACAAATTAATAGTTTGCAATAAAAGCCGTCTGGAAGCTCGGAGTTCCTCTGAAATAGTTGGCGAAGCGAGGGAGTAATTAATGGAGGACATGGAGTTTAATTAGGGAAATATGGGTGATTAACATCTTCACCTTTACTCAATGACGGGATGCAGGCAGAAAGGAAAAAAAAAAAGAAAAAAATGAACGCAGTCTGCCTTCAAACACACACACAGAAATATACAAAGAATATGAAGCTGAAAGTGAACATTCATGATATGTGTCCCTTTGCATATATAATCAGGTCATGTTGATTTGAGCTGCTTTAAGGTAGAAACTGTAGCGGAAGGAGACGACGGTTCGATGTTTGTTTAAAACCGAAGAAGCCGATCGGAAACAACGAACGTTCACGTCAACACGTTTAATCAACTTTAACTCATAAAGACCCACTTCTGCTTATGAGTCACTTCCCAAATGAGTGTTTCTGTATATTTAACCTTAACCTTTAAGTGCTTTATCAACATTTATTATAACATTCTCCTTTGTATTTGGAGTTTTTTTAAAAGTATACATCCAGTATTTTCCTGTATTTAATTCTCTGTGGTTGTTTTAAACTGCTTTACAAATAAAGTTGGATTGGATTTGAAGGGTTATTCTATTAAAAAACACTAGAAAAAGTCACTTTTTCAGCAAATCTCTCATTAACTGAACATAAACCCAGTGTGTTCATCCACTGTCGTTGATCCAACTCCTGTTACCAGTGAATCATGTTGTAGAAGATGCTGGCGTTTCCATGGTAACCACCGAGCCTCTGAACGTCCAAATGGGTCAAATCTGATGACCATGAAAACATGAAGAACTGTATTTTACACTAATTAGATTGACAGCTATTAAACATTATAAATCAGTGGATTGTTTTAGGTTCTGGTGGATATTTTGGTCTTTGAGGGTTAAATTGACATCAATGCTATTAAATTTACATTTAGAAATTTTACCTTTGTACAAAACAAGATGATTTCCCCTCTAAAATAAACAAATGAACCCTCACACACACACAAACATAAATGAATGTAGACCGGGTGCTACTTTTGTGGCAGTTACAGATTAAATGTAACTTTCGTTTAGTGATTTGTCATCATTTATTCTAATATTATCCTCTGTATTTTGCATTTTTTCAGTGATAATCAGGTATGTTCCTGTATTTAATTCACTGATCATGTAGATGTTCATAAAAGCTCAGATTAAAGATAAGGGTTATGATATAAAAAACTAAGAAATGTGAAGAAAAAGTGACTTTTTCAGCACATCTCTCATTAACTGATCATTAACCCAGTGTGTCCATCCACTGTCATTGATCCAACTCCATGGGTTTTACTGGTGAATCAATGTTGTAAAAGATGATGGTGTTTCCATGGTAACTACAGAGCCTCTGAACGTCCAAATGGGTCAAATCTGATGAACATGAAAAGATGAAGAACTGTATTTCACACCGATTATTGACATGGATTGATAGGATTAGAAGATCAGAGGTTATTAAACCTTTGAGCTCAGATGATGGTTTTATTTGCCGGTGGAGGTTTGGGTCTTTAAGGGTTAAAGGTAGAAACTGCAGTCGAAGGAGTATGAGTCAGATGATGGTGCTGTGTTTGTTTAAAAGAAAAGGAGCTAATTGGAAACAAGGAATGTCCATGTGAACATGTTTGATCAACCTTAAAAAAAAACAAACAAAAAAACAACTACACGGACACGAACGATCCAGTCAAAAGATGCTAATTGCACTCGCATTAATTCCACTTTGATTTTGCATTTAGCAAGTGCTGAAGGTGTGAAGGACACATACAGTACACATCCCAACAGATGGTTCCTAATAACGTTTCCAGGAGATAATAAATAAGCAGAACGCTCCCGTGGCTGTGGTGTGGAGGATGGGTGGGTGGGTGAGTGGGTGGGTGGGAGTGAATCAGTAACACTCTGTCAATCTCCCGGTATGAGGAGGGGGTGGGAAGGTGCTGAGCTCTGGTCCCAGTGGAAACTTCAGAGGATGGCAGAGGATGCTAGCCGAGCAGAACAGAGGCTTCTGCTGTTCATCGGACTCCAGTCATGCTGATCAAGACAGGACTGACTGAGCTTTAGTGATGGAATAAAGAGGGATCGGCCCTTCATTCAGTCCGTGACAGTCAGTAAGTACAGAGCTTTGAAACCGAGGCAGGACGCCACAGTGATCCAGGGCAAAAAAAAAAAAAAAAGGGGGGGGGGGCTTTTTTGTTTCAGGGATGAAGCTGAAAAATGAGCAAATAAATGCTTCCAGTGTAATCTGAATGTTGTGTTTGAAAAAGGCTGTTACATTTGAATAAAACCACTGTTAAACTGATTATTATGAACAGAGACAAAAAAAGACAAATATAATAAGGTTATGCACATAGGTGAATATATACACACAAAAAAGATTTACATGGCAAGTATTATTATGATTATTATTATGTTTATTTCGTCGTTCTTTAGACTTTCTCATGAATTTGATGAATGATCAGATGCAAATAAATACAGTACTGTGTAAAAGGCTTAAGCCACTGTTATCTTTGTTATTGTTTTACTGGGTTGAAATGAACAAAAGTACTTATTTCTCATTCTTTTTTCTTCAGATGCAAAAAAAAAAAAATACAGGAAATACATGCAGAGCATCTTTGATAATATTTTCAATGTAGGTCTATGAATACATTATAAGCTGCTATGAACATGTGGATATTAAGCCATAATTATAAGCATTTATGCTCATTTATTAAGATTAATAACATTAGCAATAGCACATTATTAAGACATTCCATATTATAAAAGGGAAGTGGACTCATATTTACACTACAAAAAAAAGAGTTAAGGATATTTTTTAATATTTGGGTTTGGGTTTTTTTCAGTTGGGATTCTTGCACAGCACTTTTTACTTTTTTTTGTGTGTGAATTGAATTGAAACACTTTTTTTTTAATGATCAGACCTAGTTTTATTTACAAATGGAGCCAAAATACGAAAGATTCTTTGTGGAAAATGAAATATCTTTAACTTTTTGTCAATCTACGAACCCACTTAGGTATGAATTCAACCAATAGTTTTGCTGCTAAAGTGTCAAATAAACAAATAAACAGGACACATTTAGATAATGATGTTAAAAGGATGGTTATGTTATTTCTGTAGGTGACACATGTCAAATAAAACCGATTTTTTCAGTTAACGGCCGCTGATCTGTGTTCTGCAGCTTCTCTCTAGTGTCTCATATGGAAATAAAATAACAGCGCTGAACATTTTGCAGTTACTGTGTCAGCCTGAAGCCATTCTTACATTGTCCATCTGTATAAATATGCAGCATATGCACAGAACAAACACCTAAACCCGTGTCATATGCGACACTGGAAACTCAGCAGCACAAACTCACTCTGCATTTTGTTCATAGTCTCTATGTAAATCTAAACCTGCCAGTGTAGAAATGCAGAAAATCTCGACTGTTTTCGTCATTTTAATTGTATAATTTCATTGCATTTATTATAATAAAATGCAACGTTCGAGTACTAAATAATCCAAGTAGGTCAATGCAGAGTTAGCATCTTCAGGAAAACTTAGAGTTGAATGTTTTTTTGTGGTTGTAGACATTTTATTTTTCTTTTCGGGGTCAGAAATGTCTCTTTAGATTGTAAAGTTTGCTGAACTCCAGGATATGGTAATAAAGCAATAACTGTGAGCAACCCAACCTAATAATATTAAAATACTTTACAACAGCGATCATGTATTATACAATGATTATAACATATTACAGCCTCCTGATATTAAGGCCATTATTGATTATTTATTGTTAAATTCATTTGTTATTATTCCCTTATACTTTCATTTTAGTGCTGTCAAACCATTTGAATGTTTAATCAGATTAATCCCAGGGTCACTTTGGATTAATTTCATTCATTCATTCATTCATTCATTCATTCATTCATTCATTCATTCATTTTCTGAACCCACTGGGGTCACAGGGGTCGTTTGGAGCCTATTCCAGCTACATACGAGCGAAGGCGGGGTTCATCCTGGAACATGTCGTCAGTTCATCACAGGGCTGAACATTTAGAGACAAACTAAGACTCTCACATTCACATCTATGGGCAATTTTAGATTAACCCTAACCTTAACCCTGTGTTACTCCAAAAAGGTGGGATCACCATCTCACCTTTTCTCTGGAATCTCTGTGAAAGCGTCTTCTATTTGTCAGTGAAAACACTAAGGGAGTACTACTACTATATAACACTAACAAGCCAACAACAGTGTAAAAGCCCCAAGATAAAGTCAAATGTCAAACACTTACTCTCTGCGATGATAGAGCGTCCAGTCCAGTCGTCGTTGATCATCTGGATATTTCCGAAATGGACATCGCTGAAAAAGATGCGGTTGGTGGCGGTTGTTGTCTGGCTGTAGTCGAACGCCAGGGCTATGACATTCTTGAAAAGAGCAGGATTTTCAAAAGGCTGCACGGGTGAGTTGAGGTCATTCTCATCGGAGAGGTGGATGCTCTTCAGTATGGTCCGCTCCGAATAGAGCAGATAACCTTCGTAGCGTTCGCAGGCGAAACCATCCTCAGCCAAGCGGCCGTGGGCGCACGAGCAGGTTCGGCGGCCGCTGCCCAGATGAAAGCACAGCTGCTGGCATCCTCCGTTACTCCTGGCACAGGGGTTAGTGCCTGGGACCGAGGAGGCACAAATCAAACCATCAGTAATTGCTTTGCTTTAACCTCTTCTTCTGAAATGATAACTGGAGTGTATGTCATTATACATCAGTGGTGTCAAACATGCGGCCCGTGGACCACATCGGGTCCGCCAAAGGGTCCATGCAATGAAAGTGCAAAAATCACACCGAAGATATTAACAGTCAAGGTTGTCAAAATCATTTTAGTTCAGGTTCCACATACACCACGCTACAGTATATACAATATTATGTCTGTAACCAGCTGTTTGTGGGACATTGTGTAAAAAGCACATGTATAAATAATAAACTGAGGCATATTATTGTTTAAAACTGCACTAATTCTTCTAATAAATTTCAGTTTTTTCAGGTTAGTCATATTTTTTATGTAAAATGTAAATATTTTCATAATTTATTGGGGTTTTTTTGTATTAAAGCAAAGAGAAAAACATTATTTATAGATTATGCCATTATTTTGTTAGTCCAACTTGATTGAGATCAAACTGGGTTAAATGTGTCCCCTGAACCAAAATGAGTAACTGAGTGTGACGCGCTACAGTTTAGATGAGTGCTGACACTAACGACTCATTTTTCGATGAGTCGACTAATGTACTAAAAAAAAAAAAAAACAGGGGGAGGGAGGAGTGTGTGTGTGTGTGTGTGTGTGTGTGTGTGTGTGTGTGTGAGTGAACCATAAGAGCGGGGGAATGAAACTTATAAAATGCTTAGAAGAGGGGTGTCACTCTCTCTCTCTCTCTCTCTCTCTCTCTCTCTCTCTCTCTAATGTTCATGGTCACTTACGTTGACTAACTCGACTGATCGCGGCAGCACTACTACACGGTGCACAAATATGTCATATTTGTACAATGAATGAATTGGACGGAAGAGTGAAATAAAAGCTCAAACCTCCACCTTTCTCTCGGCCTCTGTTGAAGATGGTGACATCCTTCAGGTTGACCCCCAGGCCGCTTCGTATCGTCACAGGCTCGTTTGTGTCGGTCTTCAAACCACGTCTGATTGAACCGTTGGAATGAGCTCTAAAGCACCGGAGACAGAACAAGAGCACACTTTAAAGACAGAAGGACTTTATATTCAGGCAGGTCAGCGCAGGTCACTTCATTTATCCACCACGTTGCAGTACAGGCTTTTAAAAATGATCGACTTTAGGGATAAAATATGCTCCATCTTACATACTCTGATAAGACGAACTGGAAAACAGGTATATACAGGTGTATATTTATATACTACCTGGGATATAAAACTGTGAAGGCAACATTCTATCATGAATTCATAGAATTTCACTTTTTTTTCTCCTTTGTTAATAATTGTTATTTTTACTGAGAAAATAACAACACACAGCATCACAAGTCACCAGAAATAAATAAATAATAAAAAAACCCCAACAAATAAAAAAAAAAAAAACAATAGGCAAAAAACTAAACAAAACAAGGCAAAACAAAGAAAACAAAAAACCGATAATGGACAATTTCACATTTTTACCTAATATTGTGGCTTCAAAACAGCCACACGACCACTTTTGACCTCATTTTTCTCTATTATTGACCCAAATTTAGTTCAGTTCCAGTCACTTTTATTCTGGAAGCATTTAGCTTTTAAACTAGTGTAATAAAGGAAACTCCAAGGCTGTAATTGCCTCGACCCAATGGTATAGATTTTATGTTACAGAAGATAAAAACACAATATCAGCAACATTGTGTTATGCTGTTTATGAGACTTGGTGGAGTACAAGCCAAGAATAAACCCATTAAAAACAGATGATAAAAAAACACTGGTGGGCCAGTTTTTTCAAGTTATACAATACTGCATTTATTTATATATATATATATATATATAAGAATTTTCATGGGTACGAGTAAAATTAAAAGACATGCGGGCAGGTAGCAGCGATGAAAGTGAAAAAAATAAAAGAAGATTCATGGATGAAAATAATTGTCAGGGTATTTAATGATGATGTTCATCTAATGTGACTGTTGTTGATCCACAGCTGTTTGTTTTATTTTGAAATGAGCTTCACCTCTGTTTACATCCTCCCACACACGGCGCTGAGCTGCACATACAAGAGATTTACTGATGGTGTGAGATTCAGACAAAAATAAAACCCTTCAAAGTGAGTTCGTGTGGAGACAATGGGTTTAAGCACGGGTCGGGTCACGGTACTCAGCTCTGAGGGTACGAGCGGAAAAGTTTGGAAAAAGTGGACCTGTGCAGGACTCTGGTACCCACCCCGTGCAGGACTCTGGTACCCACCCCGTGCAGGACTCTGGTACCCACCCCGTGCAGGACTCTGGTTCTGACCCTGGTCTCAGCCTGTGCTCCTTCTCTTCTCCACTGATTTTCCTTCTGAAGCGTCGTATTTTACGTTCTGTTACATCTGTTAAGTTTGAAAAAGTGACGAGCCTGTTCTGAGAATGTACGGAGTATAAAGTACAAATATTTGTGCAAAAATGTAGGAGTAAAAGTAAAAAGTTGCTAGGAAAATAAATACTCCAGTAAAGTACAGATACCTAAAAAATCTACGTAAGTACAAATAACTAAGTACTTATACTTCATTACTCCCCCCAAATTCAGTCCAGTTCCCTTATCTGTATTTTTATCCCCTAATTCCAGCGGTGAAGATAAAAACACACTGTCGTCTGTCAGCTGGTTCACACAAAAACCCATTAAAACAGAAGTTAAAGATGCAGGTTGACTAGAGTTTACAAGATATACGATAGCGTTTTAAATATCTGTAGGTTTGTGAACATTTATATAAAAACTGTGATATAATACATCCACATTTTAATCGAATACTGCTGTATAGCCAAACAGCACTTTGATCTTATTTCTCTTTATTATTTGATTCAATTCCACTACTTTTACTTCCTTGTAGACTGGTCTAACATAGAAAAATCGAAGACTACAATAACACCATCCCAGTGACGTTCATCTTATATGAAAGAATATAAAAACACAACACAGTCCGACAGCTGCATCCCTTTTTTATGCTTTTTTTGTGGTAGTTAGTGGAAAGTTGGCGGACCGGCAACCAGATAAGAGTGGATGTGTAAGAAAAGGGGCGGAGCCTGGGGTTGTACCAGCAGACTGTGGGGCTTTGGCCGAGGTACGCCCTCCCAGTTTCTAATGTGCTTCTTATTCTGAAGGCGACACGGTGAGGTTACGAGATGAAAAGCAGCTCAAAGGATGTGCTCTGCTGGAATAATCCTGCCACTGGTGACTATTTCAGACAGATAGAAAACCAAGATAGGAAGTATCTGCTACAAAGCGTGGCGTGAGATGTCCTGTGGTCAACCCCGTCTTGAAAGGCAACATCAACCAGATGCAGTTTGGGCATAAAGATGATTATTTCTTCACTTTTTTGCCCTCTTACTGTGATATCACTTTTATTAATAGTTGTTTTTTTGTACTTGGGGTTACATTAACTCATAAAGAACCAAAGAGCTACTGGTAAACTGAGCGCATCCTCTGATCTGAAAGGTCTAAGAACTTGTGATCCATTAATCCTATCAGTACATGGAAATAATTGGTGTAAAATATAGTTATTCATCAGTTCATAGTCATCAGATTTGACCCATTTGGACGTTCAGAGGCTCCGTAGTTACCGTGGAAACACTGTCATCTTCTACAACAGTAGTCGCTTTTCCATTGACCCTCAAATTGCACAAATATAACTTAAGTATAAAAATTTTCCTGATGGAAAAACGACTCTTGTTTTTCGATTCAAAGTTTTTGAGCTGGTAAGAGGTGGTTTTTAAGGCGTAGCGTAAATGGTTTATCATGCAAAACTGCAATGGAAAGACTTTTTTCTGCAACTAGACTCATGTGAATTTAAAAAAAAAGGATGTTAACGGACATTACAACAAGCGAAGAAGAAGAGTTTTAAAGAAACATATGATAATAATGTAGTACGTGATAGAGGGGTAATATATACTAATAACGAACATATCTGTAAATCAACTAATCAATTAATTGTAAGGTGATGTACAAACACCTGAGTATCATTAGATGTAAAATGACAAATAATGAAGAGTCAAAGCTGCCGGATTCACCTGCCACACACTGAGTAACCCCGGAGACAGGAGCACCATGGTTACACCTTTTTATATCTGTGCTATTTCAGTCACAACTCTTCTCCAATCTACTATCAGTGTGTGTCATGTTTTTAAAGACCTCCTCAATACCTGAAAGAACAACCACAAGAGTAAAGCTGCAGCTACACCCAAAAAATACCAACTGTTGACATAAACTCTGTAGGCGGAGTAAGTATCCAGTCACTGTAACACATAAAGAGCCAGTGTTACTTTTGTAGTAGTTCCTTTAGATTTAGCCTTTTTTAAGTGATATATCACCATTTATTATAATATTATCATCTATATTTGGTTTTATTTATTTAATTTTATTATTATTATCATTATTATTATTATAGAACTCAGATTTTTTTTTTCTTCTGACGTTCAGGGAGAATGTTGCTTTTGCTTTATGGCATACAGGAGGAGTACAGCAGGCTGACATAATCATGGATTTAGGAGACTTTTTATGGATCTGAGGGGAAGCTATTTCACTATCAGATGAGCAAAAAGAGGAGAAACAGATATCACACTGGGAAAAAAAACTAACTTGAATTAAGCAAAAAAAAAAAAATCTGCCAATGGAACAAGTGAAAATTATCTTGGGAAGATTTATTAAAATGAGACTTTCCAGATCTGTTGTCTAAAAATCTGTTCTTATATCTCACTGAAAAGTTCTTCCTTAGGTGATTATTGTCTTATTTTAAGTGTGATGAGATATTTGGACTAGAAATAATAAAAATACAGAGATTTAGATTTTTTGCAGTGCGGTGGCTTTTTCTTTAAATTCACAAGTTTCAAAACATAACATTCACTCACTTTTAGCTCATCTGAGAAAAAATAGTAATAAAAAATATATTGGACCTTATTTTTTTTCCCAGTGGTTCTGATGTATGTAGATGTTCATTAAATCTCAGACTAAAATTAAGGGTAATTATATCACAAACAGAGACAATGGAAGAAAAAATGACTTTTTCAGCAAATCTCTCATTAACTGAACATAAACCCAGTGTTTCCATCCACTGTCATTGATCCAACTCCATGGGTTTTACTGGTGAATCAATGTTATAGAAGATGACTGTGTTTCCATGGTAACTACGGAGCCTCCGAATGTCCAAATGGGTCAAATCTGATGACAATGAAAAGATGAAGAACTGTATTTTTCACCAGTTATTCACATGCATTGATAGGATTAATGGGTCAAACAGGTATTAAACAGTTTATATCAGTACATGGTTTTGGTCACCAGTGGATGTTTGGGTCTTTATGGAAATGTTCGATCAAAATAAGCTTTCTCCAGACACTATTTTTCACAGGAACAGTGGCTGTGTCCTGTATTTAGATCTACCCAGGACCGTTATGGAAATAAAAATGTGCCAAACAACCCAGAGAGCTGTTATCTGTGTTCCAGGATGATAGAGGATCGATGTGTCAGACCTTTCTCCAGCACTGGCACAGCACTAATAAAGAGTAGAGATGCAAGAGGAGTTCACATGTCCAAAAGATTTGTTTTAACTGAGGTTTTCCTCTGTTGAGCTCCAAAAAAGAAGAAAAAAAAAATACAAAAAAAATCCAGGCCTTTTGAACTCTGTCCACATGAAAAGGCAGAAATACAACAGAAGTGCTGTTGAGAGAACACCAGAGCCAACGAGTGCTAACATAAGCCCAACGCAGAAGATATGTCAGCGCCTTAAAACAACCACGTCTAGATCCAGTCGGCTGTTCTGATGCTTCGGTTTCTTGATGTAACAGAAGAGTAACTAGAGATGGGAATCAAGAACCAGTTCTCTACAACAACTCATTCACTTCATTAGAATTGTTGGGTTTTTTTTCCGCTTAATTCTTTTGCTTCTCGGCTCTGTGACGTCACCAGATCAAATGTGTCATCAGTTAAGGTGTAAGAAAATATCGGTTGTGCAATATAATACTGTATTGATATCACAATGTACTGTATTGATATTTTTAGGTATTCATTCAAACGCAGACGTGGTAGAGGTTCACCTGAATTTGTGAAATGCAAAAATTACACTGAAGATATTAACAATGAATGGTGCAAAATAATTTGAATTCCGGTTCAGCTTCTTAGAAATATCTGCTTAGAAATATCGGCGGCCTGTATCGGTCATCGGCTAAGGCTGATGTAAAAAAAAAAAAAAAAAAAATTGGTACCAGTATCGGCCCCCAAAAAAATCCACATCAGCTGATCACTACTCTTAACCTCCCCCTCCCCCCACACTATGACGCCTCAATGTAAATGTAAATGTATTGTATTATTGTACATAACTTTCCTTGTCACTTGGTGTTGGTTCAATAAAGGTTAAAAAAAAAAAAATGAAAGCAAGGTTTTGGACTAGTGCCGTCTGTTGACTCAATAGTCTTACATATGTAACTATATATTTACTTTTAACCCAAATTCAGTGACTTTTGTGTTTTTATTTCACATTTGTGCTAGAAACGTCCATGACACGTCAACAATAGGGCCGTTTGCAACAGTAGTCGAACTTCCACATCCACAAAGGGTTAAATACCTCACAAACATTTATCCACACAGTATTCAATTCAACTGCACTAATGGAACGTCTCTGATTGGCTGCTTGACAAAAAGGGGGAGGTGACTGGAGGCGGGGCCTACAGTAAGGCCATTAACATTAAAATCCTCCAGTTTCTGTCGATACTGTTGATGTTACCGACGTGTCACTGCGTCGACCTGCTTTTACTGTTGTTTCTGAATCCTCTCTGTGTCCTAGAATTACATTTAGACGACGGCCAGGCTCAGCAGGAAGAGCGAACACTGCTTTAACGACACCGTTACAACGCTTGAGGAGGTTTTTTTGGAATCAAATGCAAAATGTTAGTGCATATTTGACAATAAAGAGTTAATGCAAACAAAGCCATCTGTCCTCCAGTTAATTCCTTAATCCAGTGAGAATCCAAAAAAGACTTAATAGGGAATCAAACTGATGAGTGACACTGATCTATTCTCTCCTACTGTAGGTTTAGCAATGATTACATTGAGATTTTTGTTTGTTTGTTTGTTTTGTGGAAACATTATATTAAATGTAAATAGAATTAGGCAAAATAAGTTTTACTTCAGCCTAAACTCTTTCAGTCACATTGTATATGGAACAATGAATATGTTTTTTGTTTTTTTGCTGTTTAAAGTAATTAACGACTGAATAAACTACTATTACTACTACTACTATAATGTCCCCTAAGTGTAACTGTATATTTATGTGTAGATACTGTATATAAAAAGTCTGCTTTACAAGGTTAGAATCAGCCCAAAGTGACCTTACGCACAAAGGAGACAACGACACTCAGTCTGATATTAGACCGGCCCACGTGGCTTCACTGCATCCAGAACGTCTTCGTCCTGGAAGGAGGAAGGAGTTTTCCAGCAGAGGCCTGTGCAGGAATCTGCCTTTGCTGATGACATTGAAGTCTGTGTGGACTGTGACCAAAAATAGGTGGTGACCCTCGCTATGTGAACGTGGCGATCCTAATATTTCCAGGAGACCTTTGAAGGTAAGCCTTAATGTCAGGTTAAGATTGCACGGGTTGCAGGCCGATGAATGTGAGCGCATTTAAGAAAATAATAAATTACCTGTCAGACCAGTAGATGTAAGGCCCGAACACGGCCACGGAGAACAGGTCTACGTTGGCCACTGACAGTACAATCTCTCTGCTCTCGCCGGTCTCAAGGTTGATCCTCTCGATCTTATCTGTGCGTGCATCACACCAGTATAATGTATTTTCCTGGAGGGTAATTTTAAAATGCATATCACACACTGGGCAGTCATATCTCAGCCACTGAAAAAAGGTATGATGAGGTATTATATGCTTGGGGGGTTGACTGGTTGGGGCTTTGACGGTGTTTGTGCATCAGAATATTGTACCTCGTAGTCGATGGAGATCCCATTGGGCCACATGATCCCTGAATTGACCAAAGTTACCTGGTCTGACCCATCCAGGCGGGAGCGACCGATGCAGGGGTTCTGGCCCCATTCAGTCCAGAAAAGATACCTAGACAACAAAGAAAGCATAAAGAATGTAGATATATGTCATTATTAAAAGAAAAAGAAAATAAAACTAATGTGAAATGAAAGATTTTTCCTCTTGGAGGGTTTTTTTATAGTGTAAAAATTACTATTTATGCATTCAGAGAAAACAAAACAGTAACATTTCAAGTGTAATATTTGTGAATAATTACTAACAAGTAGTTCCAGGCGCAACAAGCCCCGCCCCTCGCAAATATTTGACCTGATTCGCTCTATCCCTTATCATTGCGAAAACACATTATTGGTGACCTTGACCTACATTTCACCTACATCTATTCTGGACCATCTCACACGTTTTCCTGTAAATGTCATTGTTTTGTCTCAGATTTATTGTAAATGAGGTTGCGTCCTCAATATAGCTCTGAGTTTAAATAAAGATTTGAATGACTGAAAGTTACTGCCCTATAAGTTAGATTACATTGTCTTTGTATAAAGCATAGTACAGACATATTTATATTTGAAAATACTCCGATGTTAGAACTGCATGAGGCCACTGGAGCTGGAACAGTAGGTCAAGGTCACCTATTTTCAATAATCTTCTGCTCCATAACAAAATGCACCCACAGTATAAATTTGGTGCAGATATCTTAATGTATTCTACAGATAATGCGATTACGTTGTTGAACGGACAGACTAACGGTGACAATACCCCTTCAGGCCAAAGTTGGCCGAGGGGTGAAAAAAAAACAGATACAGAAAAATGCACTGATGCGAATTAAAGAAATGGAGCTCAGGTAAAACACGGTGCAACGCATAAATAGTGCAGTTTTATTTGTGATATAGTAAATGTTTGTGTGTAAAGCGCCGTGTGCTGGTACATTCTGTGCTAAAACCATCTGATATCACAATCCTCAGCCTGTCATCAGTGGCTTTTGAGTGCATCCATTACTTTGCTCCCTCTCAGTTTGATCAAATGCATTTTCACAGGGTTTCAATATGTTACACCCAGGACTTTTTAAGACCATTATGAGCATTGCACTGGGGTCAGACTTATGTGGCAGTAAATGGACTTATTTCTATAGCGCTGTTGTGCTTTGACGGTACCCAGAGTGCTTTACAATGTGCCAGATTCCTCCAGACAAACAGCAGCTGCTCACCACAGCCTCTGGAGGAGCCAAGGACATTTCCATATGTGGTCAGGACCTGCTCTACAGCCTTATGACCCCAACAGGCTCATTTAGGACGACAAATGGACACAACCTTTGGACCATATTAGGCGGCCATTTTGTCCATATTTCTGCACATCTTCTCGGGTCATTCGGAAATTCTGGATCCACAATTCATTGGTGAATTCTGTACAATTCTCTTCCAGAAAACCCTTCTGCGTGGTCTACCGCTGCCACTAACCACTCATTTTCTAACGATTAATCTTTTGACAAATTTATCGATTAGTCGACAAATCTAAAGCACATGAACGATTGCACACTGATCCACAGGCCAGAGTAAGGAGGGGATGAATGGGTGAGCAATGATCTGCAGACTGGAGGAGGTACCATAAGAACGGGCGAATGAAACTTAAGATGCTTAGAAGATGGGGGGGGGTACTGAAGGCACCAATGCCGGGATGGATTCCTCAGGTGCATGGCCAAAAATAGGTAGGCGGTCAATAATAAAACTAAAAACATTGCCGTCAACTAATTTTCAATGGTCGATTACGCCGACTACTCACAGCAGCAGTAGCGTGACTGCTGCCATAAATAAGGACGTTGCCTTGGAACGATCAGGCATCTCCAGAGTGACACTGTCAGGTAACCCCCCCCCAGCGCGAGACCTACGAGATATCGCAAGACGGGTAGACAGGACTTCACTAGAATCATGCATCAGAAGCCAAACACTCAATGGAAACACCTACAAGCAGCAATTATACTTTATTGAAATTGCTAAAATATTGCTTTTATTTTGCTGAAAGCTGTAATGGAAACTCAGTGACTCACACGTGGTAAAATTTCACTACTTTTATTCTGGAAGCATTTTCCTTGTAGACCAGTGTAATGGTGTAATGTAATTTCCACCCGACAGCGACGATAAATGAGTCTTTAACCCATAAAGACCCAGTGCTACTTCTGTTGAACTTTTCTTAACTCCACTTATCATGATATTATCCTCTCCTGTTTACATTTTTTCAGCAAAAAATCTGCTATTTTCTTTTATTCTTTTTTTTCTGATCATGAACTTTAATCATTATGATGAGATTACATTTGACCAAAAACTTGAGAAAAAGTGACTTTTCCAATAAAATCTATCATTAATTGAACATAAACCCAGTGTTTCCATCCACTGTCATTGATTCAACTCCATGGGTTTT
>JAPTYQ010000015.1:35244135-35255134 GCA_029814465.1 Ostorhinchus cyanosoma | reverse complement strand
CTGGTTCTATCCTGGTTCTATCCTGGGTAGACTGGTAATCTGTCCCCCTGCTGATACAGGACTGTGGACAGAAGCGTAAGTGTATTTTTTTCATTTCTAGTCCAAATATCTCATCACACTTAAAATCAGGCAGAATCACCTAAATAGGAACTGTTTAGTGAGATAAAAGAACTGATTTATAGACAATAGATCTGGAAAATCTGATTTACAGAAATCTTACCAAGATAATTTTCACTTGTCCCTTGTTTCTTGAATTAAGCAAAAAAAAAAAAAATCTGCCAATGGAACAAGTGAAAATGATCTTGGATCTGAGATATTTTGACTAGAAATGAGAAAAATCCACTTGGTAAGATTTAGATTTTTGCAGTGTGCAGAAGATATTTATCCAATCTTTCAAAAAGTTCAATAGAAAATTCCCACAGATTTAATGTGAATGTTCATGTAGATTCAAGAAAGAACTAATGCGATGCTGTTCGTCCATGGGGTCAGGGTTATTGTAGCGTCAGAAAAAAACACTTCTGGGGCCAAATATTAGTGATTTCTAGAACTGCATGAGCAGATTATGATCCGTCAGCTTTACCCAGAATTAAACTATTCTCACAACTATATAATACGCTTGTATTAATTTCCTTTTACAGCAGTTCGATTCTAAAACATCTACATTTATCAGTGTTTTCTTTTAGCTTCCAAAGTCATTCAGTGCATTGGTAAATAATTAAACCCTTAAAAAAAGGTTTTGTATTTCAGATAAGTATAATCACAGGATAACTCTGCATTTTAACGTTATAGTAAACGAAGCCAAACGCCTTAAAGCCATAAAACCCCCCAAAAAAGCTGGAAAGGACACGTACTAACAGACTATTACTGGTGCCGAGTGTCGTTCTTGTGAAAGTAAATAAGACTATTTTTGCCGTACAGTAAATCTGAAATATTGACGGTGCTGATTAACTTTGGTTTCAGTGCTGCCATCTGTGATCGAGTGCAGCGGGGAGGAGTTCCACTGTGTCACAGATGGAACCTGCATCCCAGAGCGCTGGAGATGTGACGGGGACAAGGACTGTGAGGACGGCAGCGACGAGAAAGACTGCGAAGGCACCAAAAGAATGTGTGACCCCAAGGCCAAGTTCACCTGCAAAGATACAGGTACGGAATGCATCACACGCCTCAGCTGGAACTGGAGGCTCTGTTATAGAATACACTTTTTTTTGTTTTTTTACTTTTATTATATTGTTCCATTTTGAAATACAACACAAAAATTCAGAACATAGTGTCAGTTGACGTCCTGTATATTGTGTATTATTTCCATCGGTCTTGCTGTAGTTTTATATTATCAGTAAGTCTCTCCATGTTGTGAATTTCTTCCACAGTATCTCTCAAATTATTTAGCGGGGGGGGGGGGATCCTCTTTACACCATTTACACATGATGGCTTTTTTAGACGCTACCAAGAGGATTTGAATCAAATATTCATCCTCACTTGATGTGTCTTTTTCCTGTTAAATGACCCAAATATAGCACAGAGCATGTCCCTGGAAGTTCGTATCCCAATATTTTTCCAAGTTCTTTGCTGGTATTATTTCAATATTGGGATAATTTTGTGCACTGACAAAAAAACACATGCATACACTGCAAAAATCTAAATCTGACTAAGTGTATTTTAGTCATTTCTAGTCCAAATATCGCATCACACTTAAAATCAGACAGAATCACCAAAAGAGGAACTTGTATTTGAGATATAAGAACTGATTTAGAGACAATAGATCTGGAAAATCTGATTTAAGAAATGCTACCAAGATAATTTTCACTTATTCCATTATTGGCAGATTTTTTATTTATTTTTTGCTGAATTTAAGGTAAAAAATCTTCCAATGCAATAAGTGAAAAACATCTTGGTAAGATTTTTTGAAGTAAGATTTTTCAGATTTGTTGTCTATAAATCAGTTCTTATATCTCACTGAAAAGTTGATCTTTAAGTGTTTTATTTTTAAGTGTGATGAGATATTTGGACTCAAAATGACAAAAAAATACACTCAGTAAGATTTTCGATTTTTTTTTTTTTCCAGTGTAGAAACAAACTTGATGAGAGATAATTGTTTTTAGTGTATTTTACAGCTGATTTAACCCCCGAGGACCCACTGTTCATGTTTATGGACAGGAAATTAACAGCTTTATACAAAAAAACCCAACAAAACTGTCCACCGCAAAGGACATTCCATAAAATGTTTTTTAAAAGTGCATCTGAAAAAACTGTTGCATCATGATGTTTCCAATATAGGCAATTATTTCATTAAAAAAAGCCAAAGCGTGTACTTTCCTGACATGTCCTGAGTTAAAACCGACCCGTTAGCATAAGAGATGCTAACAGAAAACTCAGACAAAAGGAAAGTTAAGCATGAAAAGAGTCGAAGTTAAAAGGCTAAATAGTTGGAAGCAATACAAGAGAAAAGGAGAAGGAGTTCCAGTGGAGAAAAGGTGACGGGGACATCCATTCTGAGCTCATTCATGTGTCTTCGAAGCTGCTGATTGGTCGAGTAAATGCAGAGACACAGGTTCCCGTTCAGCCTGTGCATTAACATCCATCTGCTTAATCCAGTCTCATGCAGACGGCTGGAATGTCAGGTCTGAAGTCCACATTTCGAGGCCGTCTGAGACACATTTGTCCAAGTTCTTATCGCGGCCTGAGGAGGTGGTCTGTCCGGTTCAACGGGAGGGCATCGATGAAATGTTTAAAAGACGTGTGAACGTTTCAGAAAACCCGTAAAGATGCGTTACTTCTGCACGTCGTGGCTCCTCCCTCTTATTTGCTTCGGCTGCAGCAGGTTCCAGAAGAAGGATTTTTATCAGTAGACATACTTTAATATTTATTGTGAAAGATTCTTTTGATTATCTTCCGTTTGTGAAGTTAAGAGGACCGCACTGTGGTTCTCTACAAATACATCACTAAACCTTGACCGAAATATCCTCTAGTGTGTCCGTGGATGGAAACCATTCATTTCTTACTGGAGGCTTTTATTGTATAAATGTCTTCTACAAGTGAGAGTGTCGCTGAAAACACACCCACACACACCTGCAGTGGCTGAAACTGGAAAATAATGCTTACAGAGGAGTGGAAAGTAGCTGGATTATATTGTTGAATGTATTGAATTCAGCTTCTAGAACTGAACGTTGAGCTGAAGTAACAGAACATGGTTTTCCCTGGTGTGTATCTGAAAAGTTGGTTTTATCGGTAACTTTTCTGTGAGATATAAGAACGTACTTTTAGACAATAGATCTGGAAAATCTTATTTCAACAAATCTTAGCAAGGTCATTTTTACATGTTCCATTGGCAGATTTTTTTTTTTATTTTTTTCTGCTTATTTCAAGATTTTTTGGCTTAATTCAAGCAAAAAAAAAAAAATCTGTCAGTGGAACAAGTGAAAATTATGAATTATGAAATCAGATTGTTTTTCAGATCTATTGTCTATAAATCAGTTCTTATATCTCACTGAAAAGTTCCTCTTTAGGTGATTCTCTCTTATTTTGATTATGATGAAATATTTGGACTGAAATAAGAAAAAAATACACTTGGTCAGATTTAGATTTTTGTAGTGTTTATGTAAAAGTGTCATGACACAACTTTTGTTATGCTTTGGTGCTATATAAATAAAATTTGATTGATTGTTTGAAATAGACGGTGTTCACTAAACTAATACAAAATGTAGAGGATAATGTTTAGTTTATTTTATTTTGAAAGCGTACAATACAATCTCATAAAACACATGCTTTAATGTCACAAGAAAATGGTGATAAATTGCTTCAGAAAAGTCAAATATAGAGAAAAAAATAAATATATTTTGGAACTGCCACAAAAGGAACACTAGGTCTTTATGGGTTAAATCTTCGTGTCGAGCTCCAAACCGGCTACAAATAGAAGCCGGCCTGTATTAGATTGAATATGTGGAATTCACCTGAACTATGCCCCACCTCTTCCATTTTTTATTTATTTTTTTTTTCCACCATGAGAAAATAAAGTCCACAGTTCACATAATCCTGTAGAAGTCTGCATGCTTTAAAGGCTTAAAGATTCAGTCATCCGTAAAGTGTATGTCATGCAAGAAGGCAGATAAGAACAAATAAAACGGTCACAGTTGTCACGCCAGTATTTAAGGAGTAGTGAGTGATTCAAAGTGTCAGGCCGTGCAGAGAGTGAGCTGAACAGTGAAATAAATATGCACAAAAAAAAAAAACAACTTGATATGAACATGTGGTGTGTTATAGATGTTTTTTTTTTTTTGTTTGCATATTGAGCGTGGAAGTCAGATCTGATCATTCGAGACGCATCTGGAGAGGCATTCCAACACCAGGAACCCCAATCAGGACACACCCACTTGGCCCCTCCCCCGAGGAGTGGGTGTGTCCTGATTTTTTAAGAGTCGGAAGGGAAGTCTCTGTAATTACCGTAATTACACCAGAAACTAAAACAATCCACTCATTTATAATGTTTTGTAGCTGTTGACCCAATAATTAATACAGTATAAAATACAGTTCTTCATCTTCACGTTCAGAGGCTCCGTAGTTACCATGGAAACACCGTCATCTTCTACAACATTGACTCACCAGTAAAAACCATGGACTTGGATCAGTGACAGTGATGTTCATTTAATGATAACTTTGCTGAAAAACTAACTTTTGTTCAGTTGTCTTTTTTTTTTCTTTTTAACATAATAACCCTCAACGTTAAGCTTTTATGAACATCTACATGAACAGTAACTTAAATATAGAGAAACACCTCGTTTTCACTTAAAAATACAAAATACAGAGGATGATATTATAATAAATGGTGACAAATCTGTAAAAAGAAATGTTAAAAATGGAGTGAAATTCATTTGGGGACTCTCAGAAAAGTAGCACTGGGTCTTTACGGGTTAAAATACATAATTCCATAAAAAAATAAAAATAAAAAAAGATAAATATCACTCCTTTAATATGTCGTCGACTTTTGCTGCTGCATAAAGTAAATCAACCTACTGGACTTTAATGGTCTTTTTTTTCCTCAAAGCCTCGTATCTCTGCACATATGTACAACTGCATATAGACCTGCAAATCATGAGCAGGAAAAAAGCTTATTTAGACATAAATCTGTTTTAAATGTGGTGATAAATGATCCTGAAACGGTCCGACAAAGCATTATATTTAAGTGCCTGATATACAAGGTTTCCGCAGCAAAGTCATCGTCCGTATTTTGCTAATAAATGACTTTTGGATTAAATGGTCTGCGTCGGCTTCCAGAAGTTTTTCACCAAGGCCCTGCTTTTATATAATCAGAGCGCTTCGTGATTTGTGTTTGATTTCCACCCTGCATGAGTCAACTGACGCTAACGCTTTCACTACATGTGTGGTATGAAATTAAATCCCGGGGCATGAAAACTCCACTTGCGCTGGACCTCAGTGTGTAAATCTTGCATCATTCGCTGGAGACGTTTGTTGTGAGTTAAGCACCGTGGCCGTCTGGTTTAACTGTTAGAGGTATAAAGGACAGAAAGAAACGGCAATAGAAAATTAAAAAAAAAAAACTCCCTTTGATGACATGATTCTTCACAGTGTAAATGAGTTTTAAAATTGATTGATTAATTGATTGATTGATTTTTTCACGTCAGATGTTAAAGGATTTTATTTATTTTTTTAACACCGTGTGAAAAGACGCGATTGTGACGTGCTCTTATTTGTGTGAACGTATTCTCTCGTGAGCGAATGATAAAAATGTAGTCCTTGTAAAGTGAAAGTGAAAGCATCCCTTTAGCTTAACCGCTTTCACAAAGTTAATCCTCGCTGCGAAAGCTGTGGGAAACTTCTGAATAAATGAACTTTTGAATCGACTAAATGAAAGGTTATTTTTTGCTGCAGTCTTGTAGTCGCTTCTGTAGAGAATATCTAAGCCTCTTTATTTGACCGTGTTTTTTTTTTTTTTTTTTTTTGCATGTATCAGTTAGAATTAAACATTAAATGTCGCTCTTCTGTCTGAGGCTTCGCTTGTAGTTGTTTGACCAATTAGAACAAACCTCCAAAAGTCCGATCGGTGTTGTTTCAAAGCCATATGCACCAAATACAGCCCCCGTCTTTCATGCGGAGGGTCGTGGAAAGATTCGGCGGCGTTCTGTCCGTATCTGTTTGAATCCAGCCCTTTGATTACACGATCAAGACTGAAAGCCGAGCTGTCGGACCACACACTTTTTGATTCACACTAATTCTGCAGTGTCACACCCTTGGTTTGTTCTGTCCCGTCTGGAAGAGCAGCAGGCTCGCTGGAAACAAATCTGGGAACTGCTGCTTGAAGAAGACTCAACAGTTTGAAGAAACAAAGAGCTTTATGTTCCTTTATGGGTTTTTTTTTTTCTTTTTTTTCTTTCAATGTTCGTTAGAGAATGAAACAGTGGCGCAGCCTGGACCCACACCCACTTTAGACACTTACATCCAGAAGCAAACGACCACACATTATTTTATACACTGCAAAAAATCCAAATCTGAACAAGTGTATTTTCTTCATTTCTAATCCAAATATCTCATCACACTTAAAATAAGACAAAATCACCTAAAGAGGAACTTTTCAGTCAGATATAAGAACAGATTTATAGACAAAGATCTGGAAAATCTGATTTCCAGAAAAGATCATTTTCACTTGTTCCATTGGCAGATTTGCTTTTTGCTTAATTCAAGCATAAAAATCTTGTATTCATGTTTTGTTTTTTTTTTACTTGTTTTTAGAGGGACATTTTTTCCAGTGTATTATAATACGTTAACATACAAGAAATTAACTTTCATTTGTATTTCCAGTTAATAAATGAAATGCAAATGATCGCCCGGCGCCAACGCTACGCCTGGTAACCGCAGCCCTCAAACAGATTTCAGGGTTGACCACTCGCCACCGCGGATGACCAGTCTGAAGTTTTTCTATGTGGGACTTCCTAATTACATCTGTGCAACACAAATGAAGAGGGAATCTCCTCTGTCCTTATTTGTGCAACAGCAGTCTACAGGGGCCACTTAATCTTCTGCAGTTCAGGAGACAGGCCGGCCTGAAATGACTGCAAACCAATCATGCCTGAGGAACTGGAGATGGAACACTTTAGCGGATTATAAAGTTGCATCACTCACTCATTTCAAACCAGTCTTCAGTATTTTAAATGTAATACAAGGCCACGGATGGAGACCGAAGCATGCCGAGCTGCAAACTCTCCCACCGGCGACGGTCGATGAATTCGATGCATTTTGCTGCGAGGCGTTGCTGGACTAACTCTGTGAACACTGACGCCATATTTCGAGGTTGAAAAGTAAGTTTGAACTCAAGTGAAAAATGCTCCGAAAACTCATTAGAAATTCTGAAAGTTATAGTGTAAATAAATACAACTTTTGCACAAATACGCCAAATTAAGTTGGAAGCACCGCTGACCTTAAAGCACCTCCTTCGACTAAAATCCATGATGTTCCAGAAAACCTGCTGTTGTATGTTCAGATCATTCTTCTTTATTGTCCTTTCACAGGTTTTAGTTTGGGTTACGGAAACAGGGCGGGTGAAAGTTGTAAATCTACAACGTCCCAGAACTCATTACATGTGAAGGTCTATCTCAAAAAAAAAAAAAAAAAAAAATCTGAATAGCATATTACTTCCCCATATGAGAATTTCCCTCAAATATCAGATTTTCCCTGTTATTACAACTTAATTTGGTCCTGAAAGGGTTAATGTTTTTGTCCGGATCATCTATAAAAACATGTGCCATCACACTGGATTTCAGGCTAAAATACGACGATTGAACGCACGCCGTCGACGTACGCGAACGTGACGAACAAACGAAGACCGTCGGTGGAAGGGAGGAGAATATGGACGTGTCCCAGGGAAAGAGGCCGCCGTCTGGATGATCAATGCGCCTTTTCACGCTGCGTTCCTCTTGGTTGTTGAGTGGACGAGGCGCTGGAGCTGCAGTGGCTGTGAGATGGTCATCCTAAATTTGTGACACTGTCAGAACGGCGCCTCAGGATGTCTTTGATCAGCAGACCAGAACTGCAGCGTCTCTGAACCTCGCTCACAAAGGGACACGGGAACGGCATTTTTCAGCCGCGACCAAAGGTGTCAGTGCGTTTTGTCATCTTTCTTCTGGGACGGCCCAAGGTCCCGCTATCCGTCTTCACATTAGCTATTGTTAGCGTACAAATGGAGTTAGTTCATCAACAAGCTAATCTCACACGTTCAACCTTTACACTGGAACAAATGCCCCTCTAAAAACAAGTAAAAAAAAAAAAAGATAATACGAGATATTTTTGCTTGAAAAATCGGCCAATGGAAAAAGTGAAAATTATCTTGGTTTTAAAAAAAAAAAAGTGTTTTTTACCGACATGACAATAACTTTGACCTCTGACCTTGGACGACCAGCGTTACATTATTTTTCTCTTGAATCCACATGAACATTCAGATCAAATCTGGACATTTTCTATTGAACTTTTTGAGAAATTGGACAAATATCTTCAGTAAACTGCAAAAATCTAACTCTTACCAAGTGTATTTTTTTCATCTCTAGTCAAAGTATCTCATCACACTTAAAATAAGACAGAATCAGCTGAAGAGTAATTTTACAATGAGATATAAGAATTGATTTATAGATAATAGATCTTGAAAATCTTCTTTAATTTTGTTGTTCTCATTATTTGTGTCCAAACAAATGTGTCTTTAGTTGAACCAGGCATTAAAATGAACAAATAAGTGAAGAAAACAAAGGGGTGAGAGAAGAATATTTTTCCACAACTGTATTTTTAGTGCATTTTAGTGTATTGTAGTGTATCTGTTTGTGCATTTTTCTGTATTTTAGTGCATTTTATTCAACAGTCACGGAAAAAATGACTAGATTTGGACTAGACTTATCAAGAAAACATGTTAAATGGATAAATATCAGCTCTGAAATTAAACTACTATGAGCTATTTTTGTTGTTCTCATTCTATTTGTCCAAACAGATGTGTCTTTAGTTGAACCAGGCATTAAAATGAACAAATAAGTGAAGAAAACAAAGGGTTGGTCTAATAATTCTTTCCGCTGCTGTATATAAGACCTGACTGGTGCTCGTCTTCAGAGTCGATCAGCTGTTTGGGGCTTTGCCTGGTGTTGAGTCGAAGCTAAATGCTTGGTATTCAGGAGGTGAACGGGGTCTGTTGGATGGTGACCCTTTCTGGTTTGTCCACTTCTTCTTCTGGATCCTTCTCACATTGTCGTCCAGGTGCTTTTTCATCTCTGTCTCAAGGCTGCCGTCGTCTCTCTCACTGTTCTTCTCTTTTCTTTCACACCTTGTTCCAGTCGACAGAGATGCTTTGTCAGTGCGGTGGAGAACAGCCATAACCTTCTATCACTTTCTCTCCTCCTGGAGTCTGTCAATAATTGTTTTTTGGACGACGCTTTGAAGACGAGCTCTGCCTGTTACTGTAGTAATAGAGTGGAGTTCCAAGAAGAGAATGTGGGTTCCACCAGCAAACCCCAAAAACAAGACCAGGGGATTTTATTTTTTACTATTTAACAGTCTAGAAATCACAGCGTTCGTTTTATAAAGTGATGTTGACTTACGCTGCCTTCACACTGCAGATAAAACTGGCCTATTTTTTTTTTTTTTTCATATGTGACTCATATCTGATTTTTTTTATAAACAGCACAAATCTGAGTGTTTCTAAATCAAACCCAGGATACTTTTATATGTAGTCCTGTATCAGATATGGGTGTTTCTCTAAAACTGCCCCTAAAAGTATTTGGACAAGATTATTATTATTATTATTATTATTATTATTATTATTATTATTATTACTTTTTATTCTATTTTTTTATTACTTTTTTATTATATTTTTATCATTACTTTTTATATTTTTTAATATATATTTTAAACTTTTATACGAGTATCTTCTTGTTTTACACAAAAACTGTACATTTGGCACTTTTTTTTTTTATGTATCCTGCTGCTCTCATAGCGTTTTAATTATGCACTCATTGTGTTTTATGTTTTTTATGTCCATGTTTGTTTGTCTGTAATTGTACCTGCTGCACAACAAGTCGCCCCTCGGTGACAATCAATAAAAGTGATGATAACATAAGATAACATAAGATAAGACTTTATTGATCCCACCATGGGGAAATTCAACCGTTTACACCATTTTACAGTTAGACAAGAGTAAAAATATAAAGGATAAAATAAGAAAATCTTGTGTTTGTATAAATAGAGAAGATGGAGACAAAAAACTAAAATAAAAATCATTTGCATATGTTTGTCTGATGCAGCCACATCTTTTGGAGCATGAAAAAAAATATTTTTCTGCAGATGTTTCATGATAATATTGTAAACTGTGTAAAATTTTAAGGGTGCGCAAAAACTTTTTTTCTGCTACTGTACATGACCTCAAATGACCGAAGTATCAAAAGTATTGATATTTTAATTTGTGAATCGATTCTAGAGTGTAAAGATCTGGTATAGGAAATGTTGATATTTCAGTATTGATTCAAACATCACTATCTGTAAGTAAGTAAAATGTATTTATAAAGCACTTTTCACAGATAAAATTCACAAAATGCTGTAATAAAATGGTACAATAAAAAAACTGTCAGTGTATTCGTCAGTTTACACAAAGAAAATGACCCGACACTTGTAGTTCCTCTGCCCTTTGCTTGGACCACAGTTCAGGATCAGGCTTCACTTGTATTGGATTCAGATATCGGCCACATTTAAAGAAATAACATGAACCAGCAAAATGAAAAAAGTCAGATCTGAGCAGTCAGTTCATGCAAACTCAAAGCATAGATGCTGCGTAACTTTGTAGAAGATGCCAAAACTGTTTACATTTGACATATTTCTAGATGGTTTTTGGACATGTACTTGTAGAAGTGACATGAGGCCAAAGTTATTCACCAGCACACAGTACCTCACACACACACACACACACACACACACACACACACACACACACACACACACACACACACACACACACAAATATATA
>JAPTYQ010000015.1:35210322-35228942 GCA_029814465.1 Ostorhinchus cyanosoma | reverse complement strand
GTGCTAGTTAGCTCATGTTTTCACTGTATATGATGGTGTGTTATAACATTTATAAACGTTCCACTGATAGAACCTATAAAGTGAAAGTATTATCATGTGCAGACAGTGTTTTGAAGTATACGTGACACTAATATTCCTTTGGAGTTAAACCCATTCTCTCATTAATTGTCAGAATTTCTCATTTTTGCTCAAGACTGTATCTGGGAAACTACACCCAAACAACACTATTCATGCCTGAAATTTGGTAAAGTTTAACTACTTTTATTCTGGAAGCATTTTACTTGTAGCCCAGTGTTATCGAGGAAAACACACCTACAGTATCACTCATTCTGTATTTGCATTTTTTATTTTTTTAGCTCAAAAATACAACTTTAATTAACCTAAGGGAAAGTAGAAACCTACAAACATAGTGATTTTCATTTTGTATGTTTTCCACAGTACCTCTCTCTGCACAGTGTCAGTAAAGCCTAAATATCACCCGGCAACAGAGGTTGTATTTAATTTGTTTTTTTCACTTTCTACCATTCTGTTACTTTAAATCCGCTTAAATCTGGACCTTTAAATCACAGCCTTTAGCAGTGATATAATTGCACATGTTGTTATAATAATTCGATTAATTGTGCAGCCCTGAAGCCACGCCGTTTCCGTTTTCACAGCTATGACTTCATCCTCAGTTCTTTTTTTTTTTTTTACCCCCTCCTGTTTTCTGGGGTTAAACATAGTGTTACACTCTTCCAACCAGCTGACAACGCCTATCTGCTTCCGTTTGTTTTGCTCTAATGTCATGTTTGATGATGCAGCTTTCTGCCTTTTACTAGGAGTACTGAGAGTCCCTGGAACTATAAAACCTCTATAAAACCACAAGACCAGGCCGACTGTGGTCCTGGGTCTTGACTGAATCATTTTACTATGTGTGTTATAATCTTATGATTGAACTAGGAAGCACTCAGAGAACGCAGACCTCCACCAAAGCAGCTTTACTCCCCACAACAACAGAACGCTCATATAAATGCATTCAAGATTTCATTGTTGTTTGCATTTTTAGCAAAACTATGTTCAGAAGTTAAAATGTTGAAGAAATCTGTGTACAAACTATAAGGGGTGTGTATTGGCAAAAATCTGGTGACGAATTACAATACTAGGATCATGATACAATATATTATGATACAGTTAACTAGACAATTTTTCAGTTTTTTTTTAATTTATTTTTTTATTATTATTATTTCCTGGAAGAATTGAATGATACCAGAAATATGCACAAATACTTAACACATTTTTATTTGATCGGAACAGGATCTAATGCTATATCACAAAAAAAACTTAAAACTTAAATTACATTTTACGGACATTACAATTTAAGATCCAAATGTTCATATTCTATTAGTTCATAACTGATATTGTGACATTATTTTTGTACAATCCCACCAAAAGAACTAACATCTGCCTGTCACAGATACAAAAAAAGCATTACATAATAATAAATAAAATATAAACCAAATACAAAAATGAACCTCTGCTGTATCTGCATTTGAATAAATACCGAAACATATCGATACAGTACTTTTAAACATCGATACAGTATCGTGAAGTGAAATATCGCAGAACCAATATTTTCTTACACCGCCACAAACTATTGAGATCATCCTTCATCATCATCTTTCAAGGTCAAACATTCGGATTAAACATGTATGTTGTTGATACATTTTGACTGAGATTAGAATTTTGGGATGTTTTCCTGACCTTGAGAGCAAAAACATTATTCATCAGGAGCACACATGCAATCACAAAATCTGGATAATTTGTCTACATTTGTGGATGCTAAACCACTGACATGCAGCTGTAAAAACCAAACAACCTTGAAATAAAAATTGGTGAAATTCACTTTAATGTTTATTATCAAGAGCAGGGATGTCAAAGTCATTTTAGTTCAGGTTCCACATTCAGCTCAAGTGGGTCGGACCAGTTAAATAATAACATACTGACTTATAAATAATAGCTTCAAATTGTTCTCTTTGGTTGAGTGCAAAAAATGTTATCAATATTCTGCCTCAGCTTCTCATTTATATGTGTTCATTACAACTTACAGGTCACACTGGCTCTACAAAGGAATAAAACATTTATTAACAGGTAGAATATTGGTCAAATTCCACTTATTTATCTTAATTTCCAATTGTGAATGGTTATTTAGATCATTCATATTTTTTTTGTGAAAGGATAGTTGAAGTCAAGTTAATATTTTCATCACTTAATTTTACTTTTTTTCACTCAAAACAGATTAAAAAAAAGTAATTATTTATAGGTTATTATGAGCATATCTTGAAATCAAATTGGCCTGAATGTGGCCTCTGACCTAAAATTGATTTAACATTGAGCGCCTTTGGTTGTTCATATTTTCAGTGTAGTTTTTCTCCATCCTCTGGGCTGGATTGGACCCTGTAGCGGACTGGGTTTGGTCCACGGTCCCTGGTCTAGAGCATTAAAAATGAATGAAAGAACGAACATTTTGTTTTGGACATTTTAAAAAGCACCACACAACCACCAACAAACTGAAAAGCCTGAAGCATCGCAAGAGCAGAAAAATGAATGTATACGACGATACAAAAGAAACAATACAATTTTAATGTTATTTACACATCTGAAAAGGAGTGGGAAGAAGTCAACATTTATTTAATCCACCCGGTTATTACAACAACACAAACAAACTATATCAATCTATATTCATACAACATCTGGATCAAGCAATATAATAACTATAATATATATAATTCAATACCATAATCCTCTACATATGTGTTAAATGTAAATACATAAGTAATATTTGCAGTTTACATTATCATTTATACTCTAACTACACCGTATGATTATCTCAATTTTGTTTTTATATAACCTACAGCTATATAAAATATGTCATATATACATGTTTTCTGTTACATAATTAGCTAAGCCATCTATACTCCACTCATCCACCTTAATGTTTTGCCCAGAGTTCTCATCCATCCTCTTACCTAAGCCTCTTCAGCAAAAGTGCATTTTTGTCCATTTTTTATAAAGTCCTTAACTTTTACACATTCTTTCACTTCCTTCTCCAAATCAATCCACAAATTAATCTGTAAAGACTCAGTGCTACTTTTATATCAGTTCCCACATGAAATATTCTCTATATCTAACCTTTCTGAAGTGATTTATCACCATTTATTTATATTATCCTCTTCATTTTCTATTTTTATCAGTATAAATCAGGTATTTTCCTGTATTGAATTCACTGATCACATAGATGTTCATTAAAGCTCAGATTAAAGTTGAAGGTTATGATATCAAAAATAGAGAAAACTGAAGAAAAAGAGACTTTTTCAGTCAAATCTGTCAGTAACTGATATGAGCACTTTTCTTTTATTTTGTGTTGTGCTGTTTATTTTGTTTAATGTCATTTATTTATTTCAAATTGATATATATCTGTGTATATTTGTGTATATTTGTATTATTTGAACACACCCCTGCCCTTTTGTTTTTGTTTTTTTTTTTGTCCTTCTGGGTGAACTTTCTTCTCAAATTATTATTATTTTTTTTTAGTTTGGATTGTGAGTGGCTGGCTGTTGCTGTGGGTGTGGCTATGGGTGTGGCTGTGGGTGTGGCTATGTGTGTGGCTGTGGGTGGGGGCGGCTCACACTCAGCTGTGGCAGTCGATGTCTGCTCTGTATTTTTGTACCTCATGCATCCCTCTGTCTGTCAAAAATGTTCAAAATGTTGTATTAATAAAATACACATAACTACGGAGCCTCTGAACATCCAGACGGTTCATATCTGATGACCATGAAAAGATGAAGAACTGTATTTTACACCAATTATTCACATGTACTGATAGGATAAGTGGATCAACACGTATTAAACAGTTCAGTTCAGTAGATGCTTTCGGTCGTTGGTGGATGTTTAGGTCATTACGGATTAAAAAAATGACTCAAGATGTGAAACTGCTCGGGTGTGCGCCAGGTATCGAGCCTCCGTTGACGTTCTTGTGTTGTCGTTCCAGGGGTGACGGGGATCGAGGTGGTGGTGCAGCACGGCCTGGCCACGCCTGAGGGCCTGGCTGTGGACTGGATCACAGGGAAACTCTACTGGATTGACAGCAACCTGGACCAGATTGAAGTGGCCAAGCTTAACGGAGACATGCGTACGACACTGATCGCCGGTGGCATGGAGCATCCACGGGCCATTGCTCTGGACCCGGGGCAAGGGTAGGTCGAACGCCGTCTCCCACATACGGAGCCTGCTGGGAGCTGGGCTATCCATCAGGCGCCGAGATTATTGGAATAAAGTAAAATTACTACCTCCTTGTATTTCTCACTTCTGCATCCGCTTTGATGTATGAAGATGTCTGCTGTGTTCAGGTCCATTAAGGCAGCAGATATAGAATACATCAATAACCAGGCTGTGCACTCCATTCCAGTAATGACAACTGATGTAGCTAATACCCCCCCAACCATAGCTACTGCTTCATATGCTTTACTACCTTTTCACTCTTGTTTCACCGCAGTCTTTTTCTTCAAGACATTTTAAGCACAGAGGCACTGATTGTGAAATTATAAGCTGATGCCAATATTTAAGATGACGATTGAGCCGGGAACTGATACAGTTACCGATGTTAATCTGTGTTTGTTGGCTTTGTTTTTTATTTATTCTCCCTTTTATTCCAGGAAAACTAAGATGTCATCATTTTGTAGCTGTTTTCAGGTCTTTCAGCCCCTGATCACAAATTCACTCATAGGATTTTATGAAATGACCTTTAATAGAGGACGAAAGTTAATGTGTTGAAACAGCAGAATATCTACAGAGTTTGTTTTTTTTTTTTTTGTCTTTATTTTGATTAGTTTTCATCTTTTTGGGTTTCTTTTTTTTTTGGTTAATTTGGTGTTTTCTTTTCCCCTTTTTAGCTTCGACCTGTGCAATTTTTTTTCTTCCTTTCTTGGATATTAACTGGTACAGTCACTAATATTGTTGAATGAGTGTTGTTGTCAAGGAGAGTTCAAGATTATACAGTATGCGATCAGTGTTTGACCTTGATGATCAATAAAATTAGTTCATATAGTGGACAAAACCTAAATACCTGCTACTAGTAATTCTCCATTTTCCAATATAACTTGCACATAAAAATGTACCTAATGAGAAAACGGCAAATTCACTAAAAAGTGAAATTGGTATATCACGCAAAACTGTAATGGAAAGACCTTTTTTCATAACTGGAGTCACGTAAATGGAAAAAAAAAGATGTTATAAGAAGAATAAGAAGAGTCTTAAAACAAACATGGACACGAGGAAACCCAATCATTTTTTTATTTTGTTCAGGATAGAAAAGTATCCAGCATTCTTGTTTCAAAACAACAGATATTTCTACTCAGGTTTATGGAATGACCTCAACTGATAATAAATGAACAAACCATCACATTTGTAACTTGATGGAAAAACCGACATTACGCACTTCTGTTTTTTCCTCATTTAGTAAATATTGTTAAAATTATGTGCAGATTTCCAATGGAAAAGCGACTTTTGAAATGACACCGTATATAAGCTGATATATGGCTGATATATCGGTGCATCCATATTTATAAGCGTGCTTTAAAAGCCAAAAGCGAAACCTTCTTTGTTCTAATTCATGCATGTTTCCCTTCAGGGTCTGATTTTCAGAATGATCTTTGTTTATCCTGCCGAGGTTCGCAGAGAGACTATTTGTAGACTGATCTGGGTCACTGAAGTGGTAGCAAGAGTTTGGAGGAAAAGCAGCATAAATCACAATGTACTCATGACCCTTTAGCAAAAAAAAAAGAAAAAGAAAAAAAGCACTGATCTTTTTCCTGTTATGATGAGCCTTTTAAGTTGTTAAGCCTAGATGTGTGTGTGGTAGGAGGAGGCTGGAGGCTGGAGTTATTACGGGGGAACGCAGAGTAGATGCCAGAGGAGGATGGAGACGGTCAGGAGGGTGAATGATTTGATTGGTTGTTTTGGTGGCTTGCATCTGTTTGCATCTTTGATACTTCGAATGTTACTGAACAAATTAAACTATGCACACAACACGCAAACAACAAGATTATCTACAGGGTCTTGAAAGGCTTAAAAACAGAGGCGGTTGCTTTGAGACGGAGACGGAAGGTTCACATTTAGTTTAAAAAAAAAAAAAAGACAATAATCTACACCAGACATATATTTTTCGGTGGGTGATTACTTATATTTTCAAGAAAAAGTATTTTGAAATGGAAAAAAAAGTATTAATTCAAGATTTTTTTTTTTTTGCTTGCTATCTGCCAATAAAACACGTGAAAATAATCTTGAAATAAAATTTTCAAGATCTATTTTCCAAATATTAGTTCTTATATCTCACAAAAAAATTACTCTTTAGGTGATTATGTCTGATTTTAAGTGTGACGAGATATTTTGACTAAAAATTAGACAAATACACTTAGTAAGATTTTGATTTTTTCCAGTGTATTATGGTTGGAAGGCTCCTCTGCATGTCATTTTCCCTGCGCCCTCTACCGACCAGCCACTATCGTCGATCTGTAAACTGTTAGTGTGACGTTAAACCTTTTCTGATGTGACGTTAATTCGAGGATCATCTGCTGAGACTCCTGTAAAACAACGGTCTCCTTCCTACATCCATACAACTGTCAGCATAATGACATTTTAGCTGCTCAAATGTCATGCCACTAATTGTGTTCAACAATTTTAATTATCTTTTTCTGTTAATTTCATGCCAGTGTAATTAAGCCAAACAATAGTATATTTCTACTTATACAATAAGACATTTACTGCTTTTACAGCCTCTCTAAACAAACAATGGCTCTTGAGACGGAGACATGTCAAGGACCCGACAACTATTTTAACTCAAGCAAATAATACAGTTTTAATTTCTTGTTAGCAGGATGAACAATGTCAGAGAGTCACAGTAAATAAACAAGAAGAGGCTGGAGATCCGGGCTCAAAAGAACGAATATGGGGAAGCTGTTTTGTCCATGACACAGTGGGTCATTAAACTCAGGTCTTCCAATAACTTAATAATAGACGCTAATCAACGAACTGACATCAGTGTGAACATTTTCAATAAGGAAAATAACTTTGTGCTTAAAAGTTGAGGTGCTCACTATGCTGCTAATTAATTCCAGTCTGAATAAGGATAATGCAGATGTTGATTAAAGTGGAATGTTCCAACAGGATGGGCCTTGATATTTCAGTGAATATTTACTGAACAGAAGTCCAGCAGTATGTCGGGTGAAAGTCTGCAGAGTGCTTTTGAATACTTCTGAATGTCTGGAGTTAAAAGGAAACTTTTCAGAAACACTTTGAAGGTCATGAATGTGAACACACACCGGTCTAGTAAACATTCACATAAAAAAAACCCTGACAGAAGTTTGGATTTTGTCAAATTTGAGGAAAAAAAAAAGACTTGGCAGATTTGGCATCAGTAACTTCAAAACATACTTAGAGATTTTCTGAAATCTAAAAACAAACCAGACTGCACTCAAAAGAGGTTCTGACTCCCAGCCGGTACCTGTTTAGAAAACCCAACTAGTGTTTTTTTTATATGAGATAGAACACACAGACTTTCTAAAATCTAAAAGTAGAACTCACATTATAGTTTATTTACACCAGAATACGCCAAAATAAAGTCTGTACCTGGATTAATCTACGCACATAGTTCAGATTACAGGTGTCACACAGGAACAAATCTAAATCTGACTAAGTGTATTTTTCTCATTTCTAGTCCAAATACCTCATCACACTTAAAATACGACAGAATCACCTGAAGATTAACTTTTCAGTCAGATATAAGAACTGATTTATAGACGATAGATCTGGAAAATCTGATTTCAAGAAATCTTACCAGGATAATTTCCTTTTGTTCCATTGGCAGATTTTTTTTTTTTTTTTTTTGCTTGAATTAAACAAATAAAAAAGTGAATTTATACTGTCTACATTCCAAACCGTGGACATAATAATTTCATGACACTGTTAGTTTACATCTTCACTCCAGTATAACAGCCTCACAGACTGAAGAAAAGCAAAGTTCTCAGATTATTATAGAATAGAAATGTCCCGTCTCAGATAAACCCCATCACATGAGCCATAACGGTGCGCAGGTCTTTTTCTTGCAGATCTTTTTCTCGTTTTACTTTTGTTACATCGTTCATCTGGCATTTCTCACCGTGAGCATGTGCACGTCTGTGTTGTTTTCTAGAATTCACAATAATGACAACAAAGCCTCCACGTTCTACCTACTGTTATGTATTCTTTAGCAAAGGTACACTCAATTATTCAAGTACACAGAGGTCCGATGGAGACGGTTTCGCAAAAAAACCCAAAACAAAACAAAACAAAACAAAAAAATACCACTTTAGCTCAATATACAGAGAAGAAAACACACAATTGTAATCTACTGTCAAATCATTAAACAGCAAAAGAATATAGATTAAAATAGAGATGTTATTTATCTACAGGACTCTGCAAAAGTCTTACTCTACCTTTATCTTTGCTGTTTGTCAGGGTTGAAATGATCATATTTATTTATTTCAACTTCTCTTTTCTCCAGATAAAACAAACAAACACAAAAAGACACATAAAAATGAGTTTTAAAGGTTAAAGTCACTATTTATTGTGACCTCTGACCCCATGACAAGAAACAGCACAAATAATAGAATGTGTTGAATGAAATCTGGAATGAGATACAGAAGATAATATTACAATAAGTGGGGATGGATCAGTAAAGGAAGGTTAAATATAGAGAAAACTATATTTGGGACCTGACACACATGTCACTCTGGGTTCTTACGGGTTCATATGTTTTGTGTTGTAAAGTATGTGGTGTTCCATGTTTGTGTTAAATGTCTGACCTCAGGAAGAACATCTGCTTCAGTATAAAAGCCAACGAAGATCTGAACAAACAAATGACACCAGGAAGTACTGAGTATAAATCTAGACATAATAAACTATCAGTGCCGTTTCTATTTCCGAGGTAAGTGCAAACTAATTGACTCTGAACATCGTCTTATTTACTTTGAAGGAACTGCAAAAGAAGGCTTTCTGATCTACAGACGATGGCGTATTTTTAGATGATACGGGGCTTTTTAAAAAATGATTCTAGAAACATAAATTGAGATTTTCTGCTGCCGCTGCCGTGTTGCTAGTATTTCACATTAGCCGCTTACTTTGGATAAATTCATCTGAGAAATAGCCGGTGATTATAGAGTAGTAGTGTATTTCAGATTAAAGCTAAACCCAGACATTCCTAAAATCAATTTAACACTCTTAAGAAATGAGTAATCAGCTCATGCTCTCTCCTATCTTACTTTTTGGAGGATGACTACATTTTCATGGCTGTTGGGAGAGTAGGATTAATGGGTGCTTTTGGTGCCTAAAGGCGCATTTCCATTCCAGGGCAATAATTCTAATCTAATTACTTGAATCCACTCAAAGGAGAGGGTCATTGATCAGCAGGCCTTATCAAGTGAATAAAGCTATTGATCTGGACAAGGATATTTCTTCCTAACGCTGTTTCGTTGTCGTCAGTGTGTGATTTAAGCCCCGGCTCGTTCTAGTTGACTTTGCGGGGCAGGACAGAACACGAGCCGGGTTCGGACTGGGACTCGGGATAGTGTCGGTGGTCACATCAATGACGGTGTTCATTTTCAGGCCTCATTGAGCTGTGAAAAGTCGTAATAAAACAGATGGCTTCCCATTTCCGGGCCTGTCGCAGATGTTGAGGGTTGCACTGGATCGCTGGTGCTGTTCTTGGACAGTCACCGCCGCCTCTGCCTGTGGAAACACATCTACTTACAACGGCATTGTATATTTAATTACAGTGTTATGCAGTACAAGAGCGCTGACAAACGAGGACAAACGCCTGAGAAATTATTCTTGGATGATTATGAGGACTGTTTAGCCCTTCTGCTTTGTTGCTGAATGCTTACTTTTGATCTTATTTTCTTCTTTTTTTTTCTTTTTTTTTGTATAATTACACTGCCATTGTTGGTCTTTGTTGGTTTGTTTCCCTTTTATTGTCGTTTGTCCTTTGAAAATTAACTGTTTCCTCTGGGTTTCTGCACAAAGGATTCTTTTCTGGACCGACTGGGATGCCACTTTCCCCCGAATCGAGGCTGCATCCATGAGCGGAGGAGGGAGGCACATTGTTTTTAAGGACATGGAGATTGGAGCCTGGCCTAATGGGCTGACGCTGGATCATCTGGAAAAGAGGATAGTCTGGACAGATGCACGGTACGCCGCTCCATTCGCATACTTTACACTTTTACACCTTTAATGCAAACTGTCTGCTATGATAGACACTCTGGCATGTATATGTGTATTCATGAGCAAAAATTAAAGTTGTATTTCCACTCCCCCCCCCCTCGGGGCTTAAATAATGGAGGTACATGCAGTATTTAGAGCTCTCACTACAGTGTCCATATTTAGTCCAAAGTGGGTCTTGAACAATTTAACAGCTCCATCAGTGGACTCGGTTTCACTCGGTTGTTGCTTTCCCCTTCGAGTGCATGTGAAGAGCAGGTTAAACTTTGATACGACCTCCTTCCGTCTGGTCTCTTTTCAACAGCTCCGACGCTATTTTCTCCGCACTCTACGACGGCACCGGGGTCATCGAGATCCTCAGGGGTCACGAATACCTGTCCCATCCCTTCGCCGTCTCCCTCTTCGGCGGCAACGTGTACTGGACGGACTGGAGGACCAACACTCTGGCCAGAGCTAATAAGTGGACGGGGCAGAATGTCACCGTCATCCAGAAGACGAGCGCTCAGCCTTTTGACTTGCAGATCTTCCACCCGAGCAGACAGCCGCAAGGTGAGAACCTTTCTGCTGAGTTTACTGTTGGGGATAAAACACTCAGAAAAAGGACCATTAACCGTCGTAGCTGCAACCGGGCCTGTATAATTCAGCAGTTTTGTTCTCCAAGGATGTGCGAAGTAGAACCGTTTAATACGAAAAGTCGCACTTGGTCACATTACGCAACTGCATACAAAAAAGGAACTGATCAAAGTGAGCTGCACAGAAAAAAAGTCCTGTTTGATCTGCCTACAATAAATATTATTCTATTATGCATCACATTACGTCGATGAAGCAGGACCAGTATTTGTAGACACCACTTTTTTATTACTATTATTATTTTTAGGATCTAAATTCATTTGTAAGTCAGGTCGTTTTAATTTAATCAATTACGAGCCTTTGATTTACTTTATTTTGTGTTTTTAAGCTGAAACCTACTCATTTTTTTTTTTTTAATATGTGGGTTTTTCCATGAAACTGGGTTAATTTTGGTATCTGTCACTTTTCCACCTTTTTAGACCAAATAATAAAAGGTAAATTTAGACATATTTCCTCCCAGGATGGACCTAATGATGACCTCAGATAAATGCAAAAAATATATATACTCTTGCTCTGAGCCATCCCATAATTAATACATTTGAATCAAATATTGAGTCCAAAAATAGGACCATTCATTCATTTGTTTTGAGCAGAAGAAAAAACTAAACGTTTTTATATTTATATATATAAGGAACTAATGTCAGAGTAAATACATGAATAAATAAAGGTGAGCAAGACAAAATAGCAATTGCCACGAATACTAGTAATAACCAAATAAATTCAATATGTAAAGCTCAAAAATGAGTGAGAAGAAGAAAATACAACATAACACATTACTTTTGCTTCCCGCATTGGTTTTTAGAAGAATTGTGCAAACAGATATTTCATTTGGTATGTTCTTGTGACATGCCAAATGACAATAAAAGCCATTCATTCATTCATTCATTCATTCATAATAATAAACTTTATTTGTATAGCACCTTTCATACAAAGATTGTAGTCCAAAGTGCTTCACATTGGTTAAAATTTACAAGAAATAAAGTACAATTTCATAGAAGGCTTAAGACAGGGGTGAAATAAGAAATACATTAAGATTTGATTACACACAAAATGATAATAGTTATAAAAGTACAAGAAATAAAATGAAATTTTCACAGATTTGCATATGACGAGTGAAATAAGGATGCAATGGTAAGTGATTATACATAAATTATAAAATTTCAATAAAATAGAATAAAAACTGTGCACATTCATGGTGAGGGTTTGTAACCCCATTTTTATCTCCTTTCAAACACTAATGAAAATAAAAATATTTTTAATTTGGTTTTAAATATATTCAGCGAGCTGGCCTCTCCAATGTCCTTCGCAATTGTATTCCATAACTTCGGTGCATCATTAGTAAAGGCTGCATCCCCAGTTTTCTTTGTAATATTTCTGGGAGTCACTAATGACATAGTAACATCTGTTTAGAGTCCTAATAATGTCAATAACAGAGAGAAAACAGATGTATATTAGTCTGCATAACGACAAGCACAAACCAACAAAGGTGATAAAATAATAGAATTGTTCATGTTATTCAGATTTTTAAAGGAACTTTGTAGATGTGAACATTTTCATACGGTAGTTTGACTTTTTTCACTGATATTATTTTACTGGTTCGGTCCATTTGAGATCATAATGGACTGTGTGCGGCCCCTGAACAAAAATGAGTTTGACAGCCCTGCTATAGAGCACCTGTCAGAAAGTATTTTTCCATCAAAGCGCTTTGTTTTGATCTGCCACTGCTCGTCCCTCTGCTGACATTCACAGCATCACATCTGTGTTTCCACTGCTGGGGTTTTGCTGTTCCTGTAACACCAGCACTGACGCCGAAAGATCATGTTTTTTTCTTTGAAAATCAGCTGTTTGCACACCTGCCCTTTTATGGTGTGTAGTGGGCGTGGTCACATATACTAATTACAACCAACTGGACACACCTGTTCCATTTGCAATCAAGTGAGATTCCATATTCGTCACAGTTGGTGAGAGCAGATCTGGACGGTAAGAATGACAAAAACGAAAGGCAAAAAGAGAAAATACAGTCCTGGAAAAAAGTTTTTGGACACCCTTAAAATTGTACACAGTCTCAAATATAATAATGAAATATCTGTGGGAAAATATTTTTGGTGTTTCAAAAGATGTGGCTCAATCAGACAAACATATGCAAATGATTTTTTTTTTGTTTTGTTTATTGTTTATAAGAAAAAAATCCCCAAACTAAATTATTGACAGTTTCAACATGTCGTGTCCTGGATGTTTTTCTGCTGAACCTGGACAGAACTGAGCATGTGCAGAAGGATCATGTGGGTTTGAAGAAGGGAACAACATCTTTTGTACATTAAATAATTGTCTTGATTGGAAACTGCATAATGCAAATGTTTTTTTTCAGACACAATTTTAAAATTTGTATTTATATATTTATTTTAATGGAATATCAGTTGCATTGGACAGCATTTTTTAAGTGAAACTGTCAAACTTCTGTCCCCTACAGAGGACAAAAATGCATTGCTTGGTCTCAGGAGGATAGAGTAGAATAAAGTACAATTTTTTAAAAAAATAGACAAAATATGAATAGAAACAATAGTTACAGTTCTAACAGTATGTGACAGTATCTATATCTATGAACAATATCAGTAATATAATCTTTATGTAAATCTATGAACTCAAGTCTAAAATAGTGCATTTTTATTTAATAATCTTCATGTACTGCATCAGCTGATAGTTTACATTACTGTTAGCTTAGCTCGGTTAGCTTAGCTGTGTTTCTACCTCGACTGAAAACAGCCCCAGTTAAACCACTAATCACCTCTGTTTTCTGTCGGGTTTGCGTCGTTACTAAATGAACTAAAGATCTGTTTGAATCCAAGAAAAAAAGTCAGAAGTGTCACAGTTTAGTCTGAACCACAGATGGAACGAACGGCAACTTATTAAAGATGAGAACATCCCATAATAACTGTATACCTTCATAAGACTTAGAATCAAACTCACCCGTGTAGAAGAACCGCTAACGTTTCAACATTGGAAGTCTATGGTTGGATTTGGCCCCTCCCTCTGCCTGTATTTTGGACTTCCCCTCTTGTTCCCTGCTGCGTTCATGATGTTTGTAGACTTTAACCTTTGGACGGTCAGTTTGTATCTCCAGCCAGTAACAGCGTCTGTTGGCAGGTGGAGCAATATGGAGCAGAACGACTTATTTTTATTTATTTGATGGCACTTTCCCGTTGCTGCGTTTCCACTCGTACTGCTCTGTTCTTAATGTGGTGAAGTTTTGTCTGAGTTCCAAAACTCAGCCTGTTGAATAGAGGACTGTAATCCGCAAACAGACAGGAGGAAGCGTACTGTAGGCGGACACTCCCCTTCCCTCAAGAACATTCACACAAAGCTTTGGAAATGGTAAATGGACTGAACTCATATGGCGCATTTTATGCACCTTCATGGGCCCAAAGCCTCTTTTCAATTCCTCACATTCACATACACTCATACACTACATTAGCCTCTTTTCCATTGACACTCAAATTGCACAAATATGTTTTTTTCCTTGGAACTGGGTTTATTTTGGTGTCTGGTACTCTGCCAGCTTTTTAGACCCAAAAATGAAAGAGAATTAATGAATTTGTAATAAAATATTGGGGCCAAAAATAGGACCAAAATTGGGACAGTTAAAGCTACCTAGGTGTCAGTGCATTAGCCCTGAAAAAATGGCTGTGAATGGTCTTATATTGACTCTAAATAAAGACGCTGTGTTAAATGTGATGATCCAAGGGGTTTTTTTACCCCTCAGCTGAAGGTTTTTTCATCTGTCTGTCCATTCAATGACATAATCGCATTATCTGAAGAATGCATTGACATATCTGCACCAAATTTATGCTGCGGATGCATCCTGTCATGGAATAGAAGAATATTGAAAATAGGTGACCTTGACCTGCTTTTTCAAGGTCCAGTGTCCTTGTGTAGTTATAATATCTGAGTACTTTAAATATAAATATGAATGTAATAAGTTTGACCCAAAGACAAGCTAATTTAGATTATAGGGCAGTAACTTTCAACACAATCTTACACTATATTTGGTCGAAAGGATTTAAAAGTGTCCAACATGTTATGTTTTAAAACAAATAAATTGCGAGTGATTTTACAACAGTGTTCATTTTTAAGCAACACTGCATTTCATATTTACTTTGATTCCCAATATGTACCTGTAGCGGAATAAAAAAATATTTAAAAAAAACAGTAACACATAATTAACGTGTCCTTTTTGCCGTGTTGCAGGCGGATTTTCGTATGCACGCATCAAATAAAAATGCAAATGCAATTCTTAGAACTGCGATGGAAAGACCTTTTGCGCATCTAGAGAAGAAGAGTTTTAAAAGAAACATGACACGGTATGTGTGGACATGCAAGGAAACCCCATCATTTTTAAATTTCATACAGGATCGAGGCATAACGAGCATTCTAGATTCAAAACAACAGAGAAATGCGAGTATCGTCCAGGACCTGGAGGGCGCTAGGAGAGAAATATATCTATAAATTAACCTGATATGTTTGTTGCCATGTTTATGGAATGATCTCACGATAATAAATAACCAAACCATTGCATTTGTGATTTAATGGAAAAACTGACATTATATACTTGTTTTTTTTTTTTTACCTTTAGTAAAGATTTGTAAAGTTTTTTTGGCATATGTCCAATGGAAAAGTGACTAGTGTTTTTATTAGTGATTTATGCACATTCCAGAGTCCTGGGCGGTAGAATACATCTCACTTGGAGTTAACTACATTCCACCTTAAAGTATTCCAGATGATCCATGTTGAACATAAACAGCAAACATGGGAATCGCAGATTTAAGCCCCTATTTGCTTTGTTACTGAAGAGGCATTTTGACTGTCGACAGTCCAGTGTTCTCATATATGCAAACGAGACGGAAGAGGCCGAGCCACGATGAGCTAATTATACACTGTTTGAGGTGAGGGCGCGATTCTTCGATCTGGACCCACTTTGCAACTACGACCTCCGGCTTTGAAGGGCGTTCCGATTCTTTTTACCGAGTTCAGAAACTTCCCCTCTCCCAGGACTCTGGAATGCAGCATAAGACCATAACGGCTGTGAGATAGTAACAAAAGTACAGCTTTATTTTTCTACTTCAGTGCTTTTTTTCATGTTCAATTTCTAAGTAAACTTTGAAGTTCGGAACGTTTAAGAGAATTATTGCATGTTTACGTTCAATGCACTTTTATTTATTGTTGAAGTCACAGATTGCTGCATCCTCCAGATTTTTTTTTATATCTCTGTGTGCATATTATCAATCAAAAGAATTTCATACTAATATTATAAGGTGTAGAAAAATTTATGAATGTAATGTAATACCGACCTTAACCTTTGCCCTCATTTTTTCCTGCCTAATATTTAACATGAATAGAGAAGTATTCATTCAGTTAATGGCACCTTTGAAATGTGAGTTTCTCATCTCCCAAATTATTCAAAATGCCTCCAGCTTCTACATTAAAACTAAAAAAAAAAACTCAAACAATGGCAGGAAAATCTAATTATAATGATGTGTCGTGATGACTGGAAATAAATGAAATATAAAGTAACGCATTTTGACCATAAAACACGCTCTGCTATCTGATGGGAAACCTAGAAACGAGAGGCAGCTTTTAGATGATATGTGGAAAAGCATGCAGAGTCAAATCTGTTTATTCACATATCTGTTTTTCTGTGAATAGGTGGGTTGGAATTGGTGTGTAATTGATTTAAAGCAGATCTGCCAAAACAAAACATCAGAATAAAAAGCCATTTTGGCCGTTTGTGCGATGGATCAGACTCCATCAGATTTGCCAAGATGCAAATTGATCCCACTCGGCGTTTTTCACGCATGCACCGCCATCTTTAAAAAGACCATTTTTCCAGTGTCAATCGGTTTTACATCTATTTAGAGATTCCGTCGCTTCCTCAGTGTCACAACTTAATTTGCTTGTTTCCTCCCTGCATCTCCATTCTCATTCAACTGTCTCGACTGTTCACCATAGATAAGTGTGAACAAATGGAGGCTGCTTTTCCCAAGAAGACAGTAAGCACGGCTAATCCTGTTTTAAAGAGCTCAGCGGGGTGGAGTGGGGGGTGGGACCTGGGGGGGCTATTATCCCCTCCAGCCAAACCAAGAACCAAAGGCTGGAGATAAGACGCCCTGATAGATCGTGCACATCTGGAACAGAGGAAGACGGCGAGAAAGATGGATAAGGAAATGACACCTGAACGGCAACACGCCACTCGTCTCCGGAGCTGTTGAGTGGCGCTCCGCCGGTGGCATAAACATCTGTAAATACATTATCTGTCAGCTGGCAGACAAGCCTACGTTTTATCATAAGAATGAGTAACAAGGATTTGAAAATTAGACGACAGATTGGTAGTCCCAAGGTTACACCGTCATGCGGTGCGACGTAGAATTACAAAGAAGCCTCGACAGCAAATAGCAGAGAAAGTGCCTTTTTAGATTGCTTATTGATTCAGCGTGCTTGATGAAAGAACATAAATTTTCACGTGGATGAGGTTTTTCTGGAACACAGTAATACACTTTGATGAATTTGAACGACAGCACATGTTCCTGTACGTACTATCTGTCTTTTTAGCTGTTATGGTTGGTTTCAAAGTGATATGTACCAAGCAGCATGAAATTACAGAAGTATCTGCTGTTCAGTCACAGTAGCTGTGATTCGACTGCACAGACTGAAGGTTTCCCACATGGAGACTTTATTTCCTACAGCAGGAGTTCTCAAACTTTTTATAGTGGAGTCCCCCCTGAAATATACTTTTTTTATCCAAGTACCCAGTGATGACACTAACGACGCCTCATCTTTGGACAAATTTTTCAATTAGTCGACTAATCTAAACGACAGAAAAAACTAAACAAACAAAGTCGGGGGGTTGAACTAATGATAGACCAATATATCGGGCCATTACAATCATTTTTCAAATCGGATTTTATATTTTTTGTGTTTTTTGGCCTTTTATGTTGATATAGTAGGTTAAAGTAAAAAAAATAAAATAAAATAGCCAGATGATATACATGAAGTTCTGCTGAAAAAAATATACCAAACATGGATGTAGTAAACATTTCTTTATATAATATATATAAAGGCAAAGTCAAAAGTACTCAAAAACAGCCAAAATAGGCCCAGACCCCTAAGGCTTAAGTGAGTGATACAGTCTGGATATCAATATCAATACTACATCGAACCCTTTTGACAAAATGGAGAAACTGGGCATGAAAAATGAATGAATCAGTATCTGGTACAAGTGCCTTTAACAGCGATAACTTCAACTATTCCTTCTTTCTATGATAGAATTAGTTTCTCACATTGTTGCAGTGGAATGTTTGCGCACTGTTCTTGACACCATTCCTTCAGTTCACTGCAGTTTGTATTTATTTATTGACAGTTCTCTTCAGGATTCCATTCCAGCCTTTTAATCTGGCTGAGGTCATGAATTTCACCTTTACAACATCAGGATTCTTTTCTTTAAACATAATTTCAGGATTTTTACAGTGAAATTTTGATTTAAAATTGGAGTCATTATTTATAGGTTATTATGCTGTTATTTTATTTGAGATCACATTTGGGCTGAATGTGGAACCTGAACTAAAACAACTATGACACCTTTGACTCTTAATAGCTTTCCTACACTTTTTGCACTTTCCAAATTCATACTGTGGCCAAATTAGAACCTTTGG
>JAPTYQ010000015.1:35172379-35183994 GCA_029814465.1 Ostorhinchus cyanosoma | reverse complement strand
GGGGGGGGTCACATGTGGAGCGCCACAGAACGGACCCTGAAAATCCAACAGCCATGGAATATTAGAAATCCACTGACTGATACTGTCTCAATAGTATCACACCAAACCAGAACTCACCTGGGACTTTTTTGTCCATTACTCTTTGGCATCAGTTTATGGGTCGAGCTTTGGTAACGGAATATAATATGACAGTTTACAGATAACAGCGGGGGACGTTTATCTGTTTTTGCATTGATTGCAAAATACTTGGTCATTAGGTCTACTAATATTTAAAATGACAAACAGACCGATAGCTGATGCTGATTCCAACGTTATCTTCTGCTTCTTTATTTTACTTTGGTTGTTATTTGTGTAGGCCTACCCTTAACTAAAGGTGTCACATCTGGAAAGTCCTTTGGTTCAAATTCTGGTTCATTTTTAACAGATTAAACAAAGTAGTTGTGAAAACACCCAAAGACATCTTCATGATAAAAATAATAGTGTTTCAGCCTTTTGTCACATTATCTTTGAATGAACATAGACGTGCACATTGAAATTTATGGTAAAAAAAAAACAAAAAACCTTTAATGTAAGATGATGTATCGGTGCATCTTTTGTTAGTTTGTCCTTTGTTTTTCATACTTTTTTAACATTGAATTTGTGTTGGATGATGAGACCAGAGATTTGTGACAAGACAGAACTATTTTAAAATGATGTAGGTAAATGTTACTGAACTGTGTCACCACTGATCCGGTTTGTCAAACTGGCCCAGGTTGGTTTTAGAACGTCTCAGTTTTTAGTGTGTATTTGGATAAATGTATTTAAAGGGTATTAGGAACATTTGCACTGGGAAAAGTTGCCAAATTTTTTGCTTGGTCGCTGTGAATTTTGACAGAATTTTGACATAACATCAGCTGACTGATGAGTCATATGCCTTTTGTTCCAGATATTCAGCTGAAGTGGGAAAACATGGCTGGTTTAATGGATTATATGAACTGAGGAGGAGTCCAGATCATTCAAAGCTTTGATTTTAGATAGAAAACAACAACATAATGCTGCTCTTCTTCTTCTGTTCATTAGACCCATGAGTAATACGAACTACAGCTCCACTATCTGGTCAGACCACTTGGTCTAAATTATTCCTACCAACACCATGGAAATGCCATATTTCACATTTTTCAGAAGTTCAATGGAAACACATCTATTGTGTGTGTCTTCGTATTTGCAGCTGTAGTTCACCTGCTATGAAGTGAAGTTTCACTGTCAGCTGTTTCCTGGTAAATTCCATGTATTCTCTCCTAATTCGAAACGATACCAACTCCTTAAATAATATAATAGATACCAGAAATGCAGCTGTAGCAAATGACCCACTATCGATGTCCCCGGTCAAAGTTTAAGCCAGAAGCCTGAAAAGCCTGCAGTTCCAACATAAATATAGAGTGAACTGACTGTTTCTACTGAAATGATATACGGTTTTGTCTGGTTTTATTGGTCTGAACGTACAGGGTTTCAGAGCGTTGCAAGGAGCTGCAGGTTCCAACTTGTCTTGTCACAGTCTTTGGTCTGAACTGGGTTAAGTATTTTCACAATATAGATTTTTTTTGTTTGTTTCTGTGGCACAAAAGTGTCATAAACGAGAACAGAAACAAACAGATAATAAAATTGTCACTTTAAGCATCGATATTGGCCCAGAATTGTGCACATATTTCATCCTTAGTTGCACACACAAGTATTTACATGTCACATTTTCCCTCTGTACTTTCCCCCTGTGCTGTTTAATTTAGCATATTTTCCACATTTTCTGGAGGTATACTAGTGAATCTGTAATTTTGATTCAGCTCATTGTTGCTTTAAGTCGAGAACAGCTGTTTTCTCCATTCAGTTAAGTGAAACTAAGCCAGAGCCAGTGTTTGACTGCCTGTTGTACGGGCAACGCCGAGGCAGCTAATGCTGAGCAGCCTGGGGAACGTTTTAGTGTATCATATACTGTATCAGTGAAAAATTGCACCCTACTGAGTTCTCGTATGAGCTTACCCGATGGCTGATAATTGGTGAGATGTCTTTAAAGTTGTTGGACCTGTTAAGCATTATACACCCTGAGTATTCGGAAAGAACATCAACTGCAGTAGTTACACAAAATAGCAAACCTCATGGGCAGAATTTTCATGGAAAGGTCCAAACTAATCGCCTAAATAAATCCCATCACCAGGCTCCAACATCAGTGAGCGAGATCTCAGTCTAGAAAATGCCAGTACTGGATCTTTGCACCTACTTCCTCTAATCCATTTAAAGTATTACATGCCGACTTTATGAGTACATACGATCTCGCTTTGTGTTTTTACAAGATAACGGCACTTCACAGGATTAAAACATTTACCCTGTCTGTGTTACTGGGCTTTCATCAAGTTTATACTTCTAGGGAAAGTAAGTGTGTGCATAATGGATATCTTGGCACACCTTATCTGTTCTGTGGCACTGCTTATAAAATTAGACCTGAGTCATTTAAAACTAATGCAATAGGCAGTTATTCCTCACAGTCATCTGGTCCTTTTTTCAATTATCTGCCCAGTGGATTAATTATTTCACAGTTATTTGAGCTTTTGTCATGTTGACTAGCAGCTGCAGGGTCGAGTTCCATAAATCTATTAGTCGTAACGTCTTTGAGTAGTTCGAGCTGTACTGTAAATAAAGACCATTGTTGACGGGGTGGAGGTTGTGTGTTTGTTGGGTAGGGTCATATTTAACCAGGATAAATAGTTGTCTGGCAGGAAAACACAATTGAACTTGCATAATGTAGAGCTCTGAAGCTCATCGCTGACTATGTTTTCATATTGCTGTAATTGAATGTGAGCACATGAAGACAAATCATCTTGAAAGCTGGCAGTTTAGTGAGTTACAGGCAGGCTAGTATTACACTATTATTCTGAGTTTAACAGATGCAGCATATTCCGAATCAGGCCTTTTTATCAATGGAGTGTTCCCTGATTCAGACATGGAATATGCCAATAATACTCTGGCTTTGGATGTTTTTGAAATGCATCTAATTCACGTGTTATGATGCATATTGCAACACACGGCAGCCGATACGATCTTTAGATGGGAACGGGACATCCCTAATACCTACATGACTCTGAATCCCTGAGCATCAAACTCAAAGCACGGAATGAACACATCCCAACACAAGATTCACAGTGGGAGCGACCTTTTAAATCTGAAGCTATGTATTATATCCCCTCAAATCAATATCCCCAATAGAGAGGCCTGATATTAACTATTGGCTCCAGCTCTAGATAGTTTTGAGTGTGTTTACAGTTTATTTGGATCGTACTGTTGTTGTGGTATGCAATCGACCGAATGAGCCACCGGGGCCCCCTGTGGATGCTGATGGAGGAAAATAACCTGAAATACGCTGATTGAGTGGCAAAAATTCACTAATCTCTAGTTTGAAGGAACTAAACAAGGCGGCTGAGTTTACACGGTGGAATGTTTGCAACCTGTGCAAAAAAACCTGTAAAAACCCTAATTATGATCAGAGTTGACTTGGCTGTATGTAAACAAGAATATTAGTGGAATATTGGTTTTCATTAGCCATGTAAATGACTCATTAAGATGGTTTTTTTCACACAATTAGGGCAAAAACAGAACACCTTCTGCATGTAAATATCATCACTGTGCTGACATCTAATCTGTCTGCCATAGATCAGTGATGGAGACTTTAGATCCATAACCCAGCCTGTGTATTCTATGGTACATATGGTCCTTTGCTGCTGTTGGTCGACTCTTAAGGATGACTTTAACCTTTTACAGTGTTGATCTGTCCAGAGCTGCATTTTGCACTTTACAACATTCAAATGACTTTAACTCCTGAACTGTTTTGCACCGAAAAAAAAAATTCAAACAGCATCGGAAAGCTGAGATCCTGAGCTTTCTGACACTTTACAGCCGCAACGTGGGACTTTATTACAAGTGGAAAGGAACTTTTTCAGAGACTTCCACACAGGCTAAAAAAAACACCTGGAAATAACAAAAAATATAATATGGAAATTGAATGTTCAAGCCCAAAATGCATGTTTGAGTAGATGTACAATAATTTGAAGTTTATTTCTGCAATCTCAGAAGGTTTCATTATGGACATTCACACACTGTTTTAAGCTTTTATTATTCATAATAATGACGATTAATGGCCAGATATTGAAAGTTAAGTTCTTCCTGAAAACACAGGTGCAAAAGCATTGGCAAAAAAAAGCATTTCCTGACACTTTTATTGCAAAGAAATCATGAAGACACCCGGCGGCCTGTTATTATGGCAGTCTTCAAAGGGTTAACATTGAGATTCTGTGATGCTTCTGTTCAATGGAAAAAAAACAGCTTGGTCTGTAGGGAATTTGCAGACTATTGCGCACTATAATGGATTTTATTATCACATTTGTTTACACGTAGACGCCACTGTGTTCTCAAACAACTGCTCCCGAGGTACAACAATTCCAGACGTCTCTGGGTGAAATTTGCACAATACACATTTTCTTTGTCACAGAACGCTGTGTCATTGTCAGGCTCGCTTTGTTGATCATGATTAAAGCATTGACCAATTAAAACCCAACATCCACTCTGAGACGGCTTTTAATTTAACAGCTGATTTATTGGCTCATTTCGTTGTTCTTGCATGAGAGCGGTGGCGTGGCTGTTGACCTTTGTGTGAGGGACTTTTACAGAGGAACATCACGCGGTCTCAGCCTTGGGCTTCTAAATAATATATGTACATGTACTAGTGTTGGGTTTTTTTCCATATATAGTTTGATTTGGCTGGAAAATCTGGGTCACTGTCAGGGGCAGGAGGCAAAACATGTCTCGGAATATTATTGGTGACATGCATAGAAATCCAAGTCCGGCCCACTCATCACTATCAGATTTTCAATAATAAAAGCTCCTGCTGTTTTTTTTTTTTTTTCTCTCTTGAGCAACTTGTGTTTTCAAAAGACCGCACTTTAATCTGTAGGAATTATAGATATAGTCATAAGTAATATTTAATTCTGTCACTTTCTATGTGGGATCAAACTGTGACCCAACTGTGCCCTTCAGCTGACATTCAGAGTGCGTTCCATTTGATCATGCCGTCGTGTTGTGTATTGCGTGACGTCGAGGAGGAGTTGGGGGGGGGGGGAAGGAGTGCCGGCAGTAGATTTTCTGTTGATCTTATTATGCTGATTGTGACTGCTGATAACTGATTTTCTTGTACCAGAATGAGTCAGTGAAAAGTCGTTCCCCTTAGGAAACCCAATGGAGTCATCGGCTCGTCTTTCAGCATATTGGAAGCATTGTAAAAACAGTTCCAGAACATTCTAATTCCAACCCAGCCATGCAAATTATGTTTTAATGGACTATTCTCCATGCTTGAGTACAAGTGGCGTGCCGCTCTAAACGTACCAAATATAAATGGTATTGAAAGCGTTCCCATCTGCCCCACACAGGCACGAGGCCAGGGAGGTTTTGGATAGTGCATCCAGTTAAGGTGACATACATCCAGATGAGGGTATTTGACTAAGTTTTGCAACGTCAGTGATTTGCGAGATTTAGATGTGAGATTAATAGCAGCTAAGCCATGCGGGCAACATGCACCAGAGGGATTTCATCAATCTCTCTGATGCAAAATGCATCAGAGAGATTGATAAAGCAGAGCACTTCTAATCTACTGTCTCCGCTATTTCGCCAAAGGTACTGTGGAATCGTCTTAGCTCAGACTGATCAAATTTAAAACTCTAAATTTATCATAAATCTTGTGTACTGTGAGGTGTGCTGCAAAAATCTGTGTTATAGTGCTGACCTATCCAGGCTGGTCCCTATTTTCTCACCATTCAGCAGTGAGGATAATCCCTCGAGTTTAATCAAGGCTGTCAGGTTTTCGCTCTTTCTCTCATTTTCTCTCTTTGGATTCAGTACAGCAGTTAACAGCAGGCGGCAACACGTATTAATGGGATTGTGTCATTGGCTGCCTGGAAGCCAGTTCGAAATCTGGGGTAGTGGGTTATCAGCAGAGGAGCTGAGGGCATCCTGCATCCACGCAGCAGCAGGCACATGCTGCATGCTGTTGCTGGTCAGGATGGTGCAGACATTCAGGCGACATGAAGACATAGTGTTCTCCCCCAGGTCGACGGGACGATTCAGCATCTGTTTTCTCTCAGGAAAAGGAGGAGGAGGAGGCGCTGTCAAAATTATTGTTTGTACATAGGAGTACCAGCATCAGCACTTTCAGTATTGCATGGCTGCGCACTACTGTCAGACAATTAGCTTGCAGTAGCTGGACACTTAACCGCTTTGTCGCACTTGGTTCAAGCACTGTTTATTGGGAAGCCTTTTGACTGGGCCGTGACTAATATTCTGTGTCCCAGTAAGCGGCAACAGCGAGACAGTGATACCAGGATCCTGAAATGCGTCCCATTAATTTTATTATTTCCACCTGTGCTTCTCCTCCAGTGACGAGCTTTTTCACTGCAGACATTTTGGCTTGTGTCAGCAGGTACACGACAGGTGATCCTAATAACACTAATGACAGATCTATTCTTTTTAACTGTTCCAGAAAGCCCGGCATGGACAAACCAGATCCGTTGAACTGATGAAGCTACATCTAATTCAACCGCTGTGTATACCTGTTCACATTGTGCAGTGCTGTGGACAAAATGCTTGTTATCCTCTGAAGAGGTCGATATAGGCAGCAGAGAAATGATAATACTCTGCACTGTCACAACCCAAAAAAAAAAAAACAAAACCCCAAAACACGCAAATGCAACGTAGCAGCATTACGGAACCCTACAGAAATATAATATATGTCGGGAGATCAGAGTATGTTGCTTCCTTCTCTCTAGAGAAATGGGTATGACATTTAAAAGGAAGTAAGTTGATTTAAAGCTGCGTTCCAGACAAGCAAAGCAGCTGGTAGAAAATGTTTCTGGCATGAAGCCATCTCACCCAGTACTGATACAATACACTACTCAGCTGGTGCACAATAACAGACTGCTCTGAGCCTCTCCTTGACAAATAAGCAAATATATCTCTCCCCATACTTCATACATATATCCCTCTGAGGCAGTATGAGGCTGTTGGCATCTTTGCAGCGTTACAACCCCTTCAGAATGTCTTAATTGCAAACCGGCATCAATCAGTTTTCACTATCTCCCCATCTGTCTCAGTCCACCTTTTTAAAGCAGTGCTGTTTTCATGAGGAGTATGAAAACGGCTGGGCTTGGAACTCCAGTCTTGCCTCCTACCAAGAGCCAGGCAACTTCTTTATGGGCCAATAACATTGTGCCCTGCAGGAGAACAGAAGCCAGTGAAAAAGTGAAGTGCTCTACACAGGAGAGCCATTTTCTCCAGGAAACCATGCTGTTTCTAAGTTACTGCCGAAAGTTAGTTTGGAGCCTGATTGAGGGTCATGTGTTTGGGATCAAAGTGAGTTTTCTGTTTGAAATGTTTTCTTTTTTTAGCTGTTTTAGATCAAATTTACCCCCCAATTCAAACCAATTCGCAATATCTGTGCAAGTATTATCCTCCCATTAGCCAAAGGTCTGTTATTAAGCAGAATGTTTTGGTGTTCTATCGCGTGTAGCGGTTTCAACTGTGTATCAGAATTTAACACTTTTTTTATAGTCAGGTGCTTAGGGTTGCAACTATCAATTAATTTCATTGTCTATTCATCAATTCATTGTTTGGGCTGTAAAATGTCCCTTAAGGCCGAACTAACAGCCTTAAATGTTTTGTTTATTGCCACAGAGGAGGAAAGAGATAATAAAATTTAAGCAGCCTGAGGTCAGGGAGTTCAGACTGCTTTTCCGTAAAAAGAAATACTTAAACCAATAATCAATGATCCAGATAGTTACCAAATCACTTGATAGTCAACCACTCATTTATTAAAGGTTGCAGTTGCATTAGATTTTGACCATGGGGTAACGACCCCTGCTCCAAAATGAAACCAATGTGAAAATATCTTAAAGTTGTAATGCCACTGATGGTCGCTGGGCTTGGCTCCATAAAGCTCTCTTAGACTTTTACTGGACTTGACTCTAAAAATACCAAAATACTAAGTCATTTTTTTCCAGGAGTCATTCCAGTCTCAGTGGTTTATTTGGAACCTCTGCGTTTCTGAGTTAAGGTGATTCATCTGTAAACTGTTCCTCCGTTCATTAGATCTCAGGTCAAGTATAACCTTTTATGTGTTCTGTATCAGGCTTTGATTGACAGGTCTGTATGACTTCTTGCTCACCTGCCAAGTTGGACTTTAGGTTGGAGTTATTTGATAAAGTAATTTTTTTCCTGACAGAAAGCTCCACTGTAGTTGTGGTGAAATGGTTCCACTAACAGGACTGTAAAATTCTCTGCAATGCTTGATGATGTTTACACTTTTACTGAGTCACTAAACTAGTGCTCAGCATTGGTTCACCTCTGACGTCTTGGTCTCTTGTGATCCCACCCCTTTAGTCCTAAATATGGTCACTTAAGGTTCCAAAAAGCCAACATGGTGACAGCTAAATTGCAAACTACTGGCTTCAAAGCTGCTGTTGAGAAACCATTGGGTGACGTCATGGTTCTTCTGTCCATTGATTATACACGGTCCAAACTTCAGATGGTGACAGCACTTGGATAGATTTACAGAATGATACCAGAACTTTGTTTAGTTGAGAAAAAAGGCAGCAAAAATGTTATTAAAAAAATGACCCAGAATCTGTGTAGTATTGTATCTGTACCGTCATTGTTTCCTGACCCTGATCTCATCGCCTAAATGTAGATGGAGTCTGGTTGCAAACTCCATTACTTATTTACAAAGTCTTGGATTTTGTCTATGAACCAAGTGTTTGAGGAAAGAAAAAAAAAACTTCTTTAAATGGCTAATTAAATTGACCGAATACTTATCAGTGGTCTCCAGAAGTGTAGTATCAACATTTCATTCTGTCGACTTGGTGGGGATTAATGTAGGAGTAGTCAGATAACTTATTTAAGGCCTTTTAAGTCATTCCGTCCATTAATTAAAAAGCACATCGTATACATGAGAGTGCTTATAGATATAAAGCCGTGTTATATTTTCATTCTGCACCAACTTTGAAAAGTTAGTGGAAACTACGCTCTGCTTTACTATACTTGCAGTGCAGAAAGATACATCGAACTAAGAGAGCAGTGAACAATAGATGAATGCATGGCCCGGGCTCGTCCTTGGCTCGATGCGGACTGTCACAACAGCAGACATTGGCTTTTTGGTACAGCAAAGCCCTGTATCCAGGCCCTGAATATAGTCTAGGCCCCTCTTTTATCTCCAGCCCTATAGCATTGGGATTACTGTCCCAAAGGAGAAGGGAGGCAACACTGGACTGAAAACTGCCATCCCCAGCAGTGTCTTTGTTTCGTTACGCTCCAGCCCCAGATCCGTTTAACCAGCCTCAAATATTATGTTGCTGCACCAAGCAAGTAGGGCAAAAAAAAAAAAACACAACAACTATGTAGCAGTTTACTGTTTATATGGCAATTTCTTTGATTTATAAGAAGCGCTGAAGCATTAGAGAATTCCAGAAGAGCAAACACCCAGGGGTCAAGGGTAAAGTTCCTTGCTCTGTTATGTAATTACCTATGGGACATTCTCAAATACCAGAGGAGAACTTAGCAGCCAATCAGAAGGCCCGCTCCTCCCCTGGAGTCATACCACTGCTGTACAAACATGTCCACCCCAGAGTTTATTTGCATTAGCTAAGTTTAGGACTGTTTATTTGGCGATCAGAGAATGCCTCTTAAAACTGTAGACCTCACAAATGATTGCCAACAAATGCAAAATAATAGCCCCTGATGTACTGTATGTATGAGCTGACGAGGCCTTCCTGCTCAAATCTCTTCCTCCTTTTGTTTCTGTGCAGGGGGGGGCACTCGAAGCCAAAATGGAGGTGAAGACATCACTTCTCGACAACATGATTGGGGTCGGCGACATGGTCCTCCTCGAACCCCTGTCTGAAGACTCGTTTCTCGACAACCTGCAGAAACGCTTTGACCACAACGAGATCTACGTAAGTGTCCTCCATGTTTTGTTTAACCCATTAAGCCCCAAACATCCACCGGCGACCAAAACCATCTACTGATCTACAATATTTAATAACTGTTGATCAACTAACCCTATCAATCCATGTAAATAATTTGTGTAAATTGCATTACACCACATTATACCATATTACATAGAAAAATTCCTTTCACCTTTGCCAGCCCTCCAGAAACAGCATCTGTTGATCTATATTATTTAATAACTTAATAACAACCAATCCTTTCAATACATGTAAGTATTTCAGGTAAAATGCAGTTTGACATCTTTTCATAGTCTTCAGATATGACCCATTTGGACGTTCAGTGGCTCCGTAGTTACCGTGGAAACACCATCATCTTCTACAACACTAATTCACCAGTAAAACCCATGGAGTTGGATCAATGACAGTGGATGAACATACTGGGTTTATGATCAGTTATTGATAGATTTGCTGAAAAAGTCACTTTTTCTTCAGTTTTCTCTGTTTTGAAATAAGACACTTTGAATTTACTCGAATTGACATAATCCGCTAATTAAATATTGGAAAAAATACATGATTTACACTGAAAAATGCAAAATACAGAGAATAACGTTGCATTAAATGGTGATAAATCGTTTAAGAAAGGTTAAATAGAGGAAAAATCCCTTTGGGAACGGTCACAAAAGTAGCACTGGGTCTTTATGGGTTAAGAAGATGATGATATGAATATAAGCGAGCCTCCTCTGTGCAGCAGCGTGATAGTGTTTAGCCCCACCTCCAGTGGAAAGGCTCCCACAAGGACATAAAGGGATACTTTTCATATCTCCATTGTTCCTCTTCTCACTCACTAATTTCTGTCCTGGCCACAGAAGTGGCACAGATACAGAGACCACAGTAACCAGCCAATCAATAAATCACATCACTGAGGAATGTAGATGATGCCTTTAAATGAGCCATGAAATCCAGTGCTCAGGGGCGAGGAGGGAGTGGATGGAGGGCCGGCTGTTTATCTCTAATAGAAGACTGTTGTCCTTGCCGCATCAGACAATTGGTTATTGGCTTTGAGCTGCGACACCCCTCAATTCCTGTGCTCGGCAGGTCGTCTGCAGCCCAAATGATTACAGATGTGGCCTGGCCGTCTGCCGACAGGGCTCTGGACCCAGGGGATGATGCCACCCCATATAGATCCTCTCAGTGGCTTCCTAGATGTTTTGTCAAGATGAAGCCCACATCCTGCTGAGGAGCTGGAATGGTTTCAGATGCTTTCAGTCCTCAGCCTTACACGACTGCATGAGCTCAGAACTTTTCGTACAAACATTTTGTCGACCAAATTTAAACACGTGCTTTTTTAATTTTGTTAAACATCCTAAAGGCGAAGACACACCAACCTGATTCTCAGTGGTTGGACGTTGTAGGGCAGTCTGAGGTCAGTGATGAGTGTTTGGTGTGTCCCCTTCGATCTGCTGTTGTTAGTAATGTCGTCACCAGTCTTTTCGGCCGATTCGACGTGTAATCAGCCGCTATGAAGTCGTTCAGTTGGACCAATCTGATTGGTGGAGGGATAGCCCTGGACTAGTGAATGAGAAGTTTCCATGTAAACCCAGCTCT
>JAPTYQ010000015.1:34861559-34874842 GCA_029814465.1 Ostorhinchus cyanosoma | reverse complement strand
AGGTTCATACAATCAGACATGACACTAATGCTGACACATTGTATGAATGAGTGGAAATCAACCTGCCCTGATACTGCATATGCAGGACATTATATGTTCAGGATCAATATATCCTCATTCCTAAACATTCAGATTGGCTGAACTGGGCCAAAAATCCCATATGGACCCAAACTGGTGGACTTCATGTTGTCCTGTACTGTGGACACAGATTAGATATTACTGTTGAAGAACTGATTAATAAAAACACACTGGTCAATACATTGAGCTGAAGAAGCTGAATTATAACAGTGATGATGAAGTGATGCTGATGAGCTGAAAGAGGCTGAACAACTCAGACTAAACCCTGTCAGTACCAGGAGATCCACTTGAATCCGGATCACACTGAGTCCTTCCAGACTGAAAGAAGCTGATCAGGAGGAAACACACTCAGTCTGTGAACGTCAAGCGAAGCTTCAATGTTTTTCATTTGGAAAATGAAAAAGAATAAGAAATAAATGACTTTTTGCTCATAAAGAGGCTGAGTGTCTTATTTTGACTGAAGTCATTAATATTTCAGAAGGTTCTGCACTACAGAGCACGCTACCATTTGTGCCTTTTACACATTTGCATTCAACTCTTAAATTAAACATTAATTACAGTTCTTCATAAAGGAACAATAACAGCTGAAGCATTCTGTCTCCACCACGTTCATTATCTCCAATTTACAACAAAATATGTGTGAAAGTGTCAGAGTGTGAAGACAGACGTTTCATCAGGTCCCAAGTCCACGTTGAACACAGGGTTGGTCCCGAACCCCCATTGAACCCAGACTTGGTCCCAAATCCACATTGAACCCAGAGTTGGTTCCGAATCCACATTAAATCCAGACTTGGTTCCGAACAAAAACTAAACCAAGAGTTGGTCACGGCTCCAGTTATAGGGTTGGGGTTAAAGGGTTAGGGTTAACCCTACATCATGGTCAACATGTTTTCCTCCAGAACAAAACAAACTGACGTCTGTTCTACTGAAGAAGGGAGGCTTTACTGAGGAAAAAAGATCTGAAAGGTCCTCAAAGTCTGAAGAATTGGATCTTACGTCGTATCAATAGAAGGGTTGGACTTCAAAGTCCAACATAATGCTTTTTTACTCTGTAATTCCTCTGGTTTTTCCACTTTTATATTTTTTAAGCCATTTTCATCATGTGTTTGTCATGTGATTTTCACCTTTGATTGTCTTTTCCATGTATTATTGTTTCATACATCTACGTTACGATTAGTCTCACAATTAGAAATGAGGACATACGTCATGTCACGTGACATCTTGGACGCTTTGAATTTACAAAGCTATTGGTTGCTATGGGCAACAGCATAGCATAGGTGTGCAGGAAAGAGCCGTACGACTCAAGATTAAAGACAAAAAAAATGGATAAGGTGATGGCCAAAGCAAGGGGTCTCTATTGAGAGAAGCTCAATGCAACTGCTAAGAAAAAGTATTTGAAGAAGGTAGGAGATATGAAGGATATAGACCCATACGAGCTACTGGTGTTCACTGGTACCATCTGGTGCAGGGATCTGGACTCTGCCACCCTGGACCTACATGCAGTTAGTTAACTATCTCGTTTTCAGCATAAGTTACTACATGGTGGAAGAATTCAAAAGCCTTAAGTCCTTTGACAGCTATGAACAGTTTTGCTGTGGTTGGTTCAAGGTTTGGTGATCTACAAGCCCCATGACTGTGAAAAGACTGTGGGTGGGTCAAAGGTCAGCCTGTGGATAGTGCAATATTTACATGTTGTATTCAAGAGGGTAGTCATAGTGAAATACAATCAACATTGTTTCATCGTCAATAAACAGCATCGTTTATGTGTTTAGTGTTTCCTCCTGCATTCTTGTTCCGTGTATCTGTGAAGTGTCTGGGGTTAGATTCTAGTTTAGTGTTGGCCTGGTTCGTGTGTTGGCCTGGTTAGTGTGTGTGTAAATGCATTAAACTACGAAACCCAAAATAACGTACCTCTGAGTCTCTACGTTTGTTGTGTCAATCATCGGAGTAACTGGAACAGTTGTAAACACAACAGTGTCTCCCAGGCATCTGCGATCAGACAGATTTTACAGACAATTTACAAAAACCATGAACACACTGCTGTGGGACCGTTGGTGCCTGGAAGTTCAAAATGGTGAAATGGGGCAGGGATGCTGGTCGTTACGTCATCTCCTCAATCCTAATGATGCAAAATAAAAAATAATGGATAATTCACTTCAAATACATTCAAACTAAAAGTCAAACGTCCAGATGTGAGACAAATAAAACTGTACTGTTGCTAAATGACGTCTTCTGATGAGGATGTGTCCAGCAGCACACGGAGGTGGATCAACCGTCAGAATAAAAGACCGGCCCAAGAAGTTGGATTTTAATCTGGGACTCAATCTGAGCGTTAATCCGTCCAGCACCGTTGACTGTTTCACTCCACCACCAAATTAAAGTCACTTCAGTCAGTAAGCAGCTTTGAAGAGTGAAGCACAAATACCTTTTCTCTGCTCGGCCTCAGATCCGATGCAGATTAACTTCCTGTTGGAGGCTTTAATCTCATCTGGGCGTCGGAAAGGTGACGGCCTGACAAACGCTCACAGATGTTCACCAGAAGATCTGTCAAACACAAAGATGTTTAGGACAGAAGGCGGAGCCTATGAGCACAGACCTCTGACCAGTGGGCGGAGTCAGTCCAGTGGGTGGTGGGCGGAGTTACTCCAGTCCTTCCCAAATGCTTTGACACAATTGAGTTGATATCAGGACAGTTTCACAGAAACACCAAGATTTATGGTTAGGGTTAGGTCAACCCGGGTTAGGGGTTAGGGTTAGATCAACCTGTGTTTGGATGAGGGGTTAGAGCAACCCGGTTCACATAGGGTAAGGTCAATCCAGGTTAAGATTAGGTCAACCTGGTTAGGGTTAGGTCAACCTGGTTCTTGTACATCTAATGATAACTTTGAACTTTCCCGTAAAAAACTGGGAACAAATGGGAAAAAAACTGGCAAAAGAACATCATTCAAACCAAACACTATGAGATACTGGGATGGATACAGGTCAGTTCAGATCAATAAGGATCGATATGGATCCCTGGGTTTTTATTTGGTTCCCCCTTGTTCCCTTCCATTCCACCTCTGTCCCTGTGGTTCCTCTCAGTTCTCTGTTGTTCATCCTGGTTCCATGTGTTTTTTCCCGGTTCACTGCTGTTCCGCTTTGTTCTCCATAGTTCCTCAAGGTTCCCTGTCGTTTGTCGTCATTCCCTGCTGTTCCTCTTGATTCTCTGTGGTTTGTCCTCGTTCCTCCTGGTTCTAACAGTTCCTCCTGGTTCTCTGTGGTTCCTTCTAGTTCCCTGTGTTCACTCCTGGTTCTTTGCAGTTCCTCCTCATTCTCTGTGGATCCTCCTTATTCTCTGTGTCTCCTCCTGGTCCTCTGTAGTGCCTCAAGTATCTCCATGTTTCCAAATGGTTTCTCTTGGCCCTCCGTGGTTCCTCGTAGTTCTACATGGTTCTTCCTGATTCCCTGTGTTTTTCTACTTGGTTCCCTATGGTTCCTTCTGGTCCTCTGTAGTTCCTCCTCTCTGAGCTGTGATTGGTTGGTATGCGGTCCCAGGTGTGTCCTCAGTCTGAGCTGTGATTGGTCGGTATGTGGTCCCAGGTGTGTCCTCAGTCTGAGCTGTGATTGGTTGGTATGCGGTCCCAGGTGTGTCCTCAGTCTGAGCTGTGATTGGTTGGTATGCGGTCCCAGGTGTGTCCTCAGTCTGAGCTGGGATTGGTCGGTTTGGTCTTCTCATTATTTCATGGCCTGCGGCTTATTTCATCATATTTCTGCTTCTGTTGTTGTTGTGAATCTGTTTAAAAGATTGTTTGTAGAAAAAGAATAAATTAATGATGAGAGCCCTGTGTAACTCGATTGCCACGGCAACAGATACAGCCTGAGCATCACTTTGTTTCCAGTGCGAGGACGAGGGTCAGACATATTTACTTTAAACTCAGTCAAAGATGATGCTGATGAGCATGAAATATTCATGAGGCTCTTCTTCTCTTGTCATTTCGACAACAAAGACCAAATTTTTTCAGTCTGAGGATGAGTTTTACACTAAAGTAGTGGAACTTCTACTGTAATGGAGTACTTTTACCCTCAGTACTTTATACATACATACATGACAATAGTTTTACTTATTATCAATACACATAAAGTTTCAACGTTTCATCTATATTTTTCAGTTAGAAAAGTCTTTCATTAAATGTTGCGACCAATAGGATTAAACCAGTTCATGTTGAAATAATAATAGTCCATAAAAACTGAATTAATTAAGATTATGATCATACATTAAACTACTCACACGTCAGCGATGGGATCAGATTTAACTATTGAAGTGAAGGAAGTATTTCAGTCACGTCTACAGTCACAGGTCAAAGGTCACTGTAGATTCACCCAGATACACTTCACATCAGTGGATGCTGCAGGTGAAAGTGAAAGTGGGTGGAGTCACTGATGAGTCACAGAGGAGGTGGTGTTCCTGAAGTCTGATCCTGATCCAGGACCGGATCCTGATCAGGTTCTGCTGTTGAACTCTGGGCATTTGGATTCAGACGAGGACCACCTCCAGATGAGGACTGGAATTAATTATTAATAATATCGGATTTAACCAAACTGGAATTGATCTGGATGGAACTAGACTTGATTTGATAAAACTGGAATCAGACTGGACGGAACCGGACTAGATTTGACCAAATTGGACCTGGACTTGGTTTGATAAAACTGGAACCAGTCTGGCTGATCAGTTCCATGCAGACCAGATCCGGCTGATCCATGATGAGGGTCCAGCTGTGAAGAACCTGGCTGTTCTGTTTCCACCCAGAGTTCTGAGGGGGTTTGGGTTTCAGGACCCGATCTGTGACCCCGCTCACATTCTCTGACTTCATGGTAGAGTCTGCTGGTAGATGTGACGTTACCCAGCATCCTCTGGGCTCCGGTTATCTGAGCTCACATTAATGATGATGGGAGTGAGGACGGCCTGCTGCTAATTTTAGGTGTAATCCGGGTGTTGATTGACAGCATCGTCAGACTCCGAATAAACGCTGTCGAGTCCAGGCTCGGATTAGAACAGATTATGTTGTAATTCCATTTTAATCTGAACGGCATTAAGACGAACAGTCACACTCACCAGAGGGTGGCACTCCTCCTCGTCCTCCTCATCCACCTCCTCCTCATCTACTTCCTCCTTCTCATCATCATCTACCTCCTCCTCCTTCACCTCCTCCCCTCCTCTTCATTCTCATCCTCATCATCACCTGTCTCCTCCTCCTCCTTCATCTCCTCATCATCATCTACCTCCTACTCCTTCACCTCCTCCTCATCATCTACCTCCTCCTCATCATCCTTCTCCTCATCATCCACCTCTTCCTCTGCCACCTCCTCATTCTCCTCCTCGTCTATCTCTTCCACCTCCTGCTTTTCCTCCACCACCTCCTCATCCTCCATCTCCCTCCACCTCCTCTTCATCCATCTCCTCCTCATCGCCCTCCTCCTCTTCATCTACCTCATCATCGCCCTCCTCCTCCTCATCTATCTCCTCCTCATCCACCTCATTATCTATCTCTTCCACCTCCTCCTTAACCGATACCACCTCATCATCATCATCTACCTCCTCCTTCACCTCCTCCTCATCCACCTCCTCTTCATCATCATCTACCTCCCCCTCCTTCACCTCCTCATCTCCCTCCTCCTCCTCATCCACCTCCTCCTCACCCACCTCCTTCTCCTTCAGCTCCTCATCTACCTCCTCTCTTCACCTCCTCATCTACCTCATCCTTCTCCTGCTCATCTCCCTCTTCCTCCACCATCTAAGCTACCCCCTTCTCAACCTACCTCCACCTTCTCATCCACCTCCTCCTCATCTACCTCCTCCTCTTTCACCCCTTCATCCACCTCCTCCTCCTCATCTACCTCCCTCCACCACCTCCTCCTCATCAATATCATCCACCTCATCTACTTCCTCCTTCTTATCCACATCCTCCTCCTCCTCATCATCATCTACCTCCTTCTTCTCCTCCTTATTGTCATCTACCTCCTCCTTTCCCTCCTCCTCATCTCCTCACCCTCCCTCTTCCATCACACCTGGTTCAATTAATGATCAGCTCATCATCTAGCTCTGCAGAACCCTGATAACGATGCAATGGCTTCCAGCTGTGATGGGAGAGGGAAATATCGAAAACATGCAGGATTCCGGCCCTCGAGGACCAGAGCTGCCCACGCCTGACCTACCTCCTTCTTCACCTCCTCACCCACCTTCTCCTCATCCATCTACTCCTTATCTACCTCCTCCTCATTTGCATTCCCCTTTTCATCCCCTTCCTCATCCTTCTCATCATCATCCACCTTGTCTCCCTCCTCCTCCACCTCCTCCTTCTCATTCACCTCCTCCCCATGTACCTCCTTCTCATCATCATTATAATCTATTTCCTCCTCCATCTCCTCATTTACCTCCTTCACCTCCTCATCCTTTTCATCCACCTCCACCTACCCCTCCTCATTGACTTCCTCTTCCACCTCATCCTCCTTCACCTCCTCATCCAGCTCCTCCTCATCCATCTCTTCATTTCCCTCCTCCTCCGTCGTGTATGATCTGTCCCCCAATCCTCCTCAACTCACTGATCCTGACCCAATTAGTGAGAGGCTTCGGGGCGAGGAGGGGGGCATCATGGTCCAGCTCCCATCATGCCCCTCACTCAGGAAATGAGATGCTAATTAATTATCATTGGCACCTTCTGCCACACGCTTTAGCTCATCGAGATCATCAGTTTACACGAAGAGGCTGTGGTCAGGAACACTGACAAAACATTCAAAAAACACTGACAAAACATTCAAAAAACACTGACAAAACATTCAAAAAAACTACTCACAAAACATTCAAAATAATGCCAACAAAAATATTCAACACACACCAACAAAACATACAACACACGTCAACAACAAAACATACAACATGCCTGTCAACAAACACATACAAGAATTAATTTTCAATTCTAATCCTTTATTTATATAAATATTTATACAAATACCAAATTTCAAATTTTTGTCATATTTCATTCCTCACTTGTTTGTGGTTTTCCTCCCTATTTTTTTCTCTGCACTTTGTTGTATTTTGCTACTGTTGATTGAAATTTCCTCATGGTGGGATAAATAGTCTCATCAAACACGCTACGATAAAATGCAACGCATACACCAACAAAACATACAATAAACTCACCATTATAAAATATAATGTACACTGGTCAGATGAGGCATTCAGGGCCTTCCACACAGACTGGTCATACGAAGGGTTCAGCGCCTTCACTGAGACTGGAGGTTCACTTTATTATGGTGTGTTGAATGTAAGGCCAGGTCTGGGTCAAATGAGGCGTTTAATATCGGAGTAGAATCGTGCGTTTACTGATGCTGCATCCTCAGGGCGCTTCCTGCTGCACATTGACGCCAACGATGGAGATGGAAGTAATTTTTAAAGTTAAATGTGAGCTCAAACCGAGGCGAGATGATAATTATTCATAACGATAATGTCAGAGAGGATGATCGTCAGGACGAGGCTCGTTAATGAGCTGAAGGAATATGCAGGGCACGCCGCCACGGCAACCACCGCTGCCACGGCCGCTCTGTGGTGTGATGGCATATGGCAGGACAAGATGTCAGTCGTCACAACAGATTAACTGTTTAACAGCCAGGGTCTCCGCAGTGACAGAGGAACCAACCAAACAGCCCATCTGAGGGGGAGGGTAGGAAGGAGGTCCACCTCCTTCAGGGCACACTCACCACCTCCAACTGCAAGACACACCTATCACCTACAACTGTAGGACACATCTACCACCTTCAACCAGAGGACACTCACCAGCTCCAACTAGAGGACACGTCCACCAACTACAACCACAGGACACACCCACCATCTTCAACCAGATGACACACCTATCACCTCCAACCACAGGACATACCCACCAACTCCAACCACTAGACACACCCACCACCTCCAACCACAGGACACACCCACCAACTCCAACCACAGGACATACCCACCCACTCCAACCACTAGACACACCCACCACCTCCAACCACAGGACACACCCACCAACTCCAACCACAGGACACACCCACCAACTCCAACCACAGGCCACACCCCCCAACTCCAACCACAGGACACACCCACCACCTCCAACCAAAAGACACACCCAGACCCACAGGACCAGACCTCCAGGACTAGACCTTCACCTGAGTCTTCAGGGATGTGTATCCAGTCTCCAGACTCTACTGTATAAAACTGGTTCAGACTTGGACCGAGTCTCCAGACCCCAGACTTCTGTGTTGTGGATCAGTATGTGGATCTAGTCCAGTATTTATCAAACCACAGTTAAACTCTGATGCTTTTCTGCATCTGGTTTTATAAAGGTTGGTTATTCGATGATGTTCTGAACTGTTTCCTGCTCATCCTGCTGTCGTTCTGGGTCCGGTTCCGCTGTTGGTCTCCATCCAGTTCTGTTGTCCCCTTGAGTCCAGTTCTGCTGTGGTTCTGGGTCATGTTCTGCTGTCCCTCTGAGTCTGGTTTTGCTGTTGGTCTAGGTCTGGTTCTGCTGTTGGTCTGGGTCCATTTCTGCTGCCGTTCTGGGTCTGGTTCTGCTTTCCCTCTGGGTCCGGTACTGCTTTCATTCTGGGTCCAGTACGGCTGTCATTTTAGGTCTGGTTCTGCTGTTGTTCTGAGTCCGGTTCCGCTGGGTCCAGTACTGCTGTCATTTTAGGTCTGGTTCTGCTGTTATTCTGGGTCTGATTCCGCTAGGTCCGGTACTGCCCAGTTTGTCCATATTTACCACACCGGCTGCTTTCGTCCTCTTTCAGTTGGTGTTTGGACCAAAATCCAATAACTGACAGAACCAGAACCATAATCGTCAGTGACAGTGGTTCTATGATGGATGTTGGAGTGTTGTGCAGGTCTGTTCCTGCAGAACCGTTCTAGTGCTGATCAGATTAGCGTAGTGGTTCTGTGCTCATTAACTGTGTATTGTGTGGATTAAAGCAGCTGTTGAACACGTTCATTGTCCATTTAAAGGAATGAACAGATAAAACTCATTATGGAAAAACCATTTTCTATTTTATTGTCCCTACATCACATGTCTCATACTTGGTGACAGCGCTGGGAAGGATGGGAAAATGACATTACACAGCTTCTGTGGTTAAAACAGAGGAAGGTGGGCTGACACAGGCCGATGCCCACCACAGCCTTCAGCACTGCTGGGATCAGGGCCTCCCTTTGTCTTTGATGATCTTCAAACATTTGAGTTGGTCCAGCTGTGGGTCAAACTGAGCCGTGGATGTTCTCTGGTAGAGAACCTGGGTCTATCCTGGTGTTCCTGTTCCAAGTGGTTCCCTATGATGGCTGTGGTTTTTCTGGAAGGCCTCGTTCTAACCACAGACCCCATATTGAAGGCATATGAGGATGGCGCCTCCCCCAGCCCCTCCCCCCACCAACACACCGCCAGCAGCTCCGCCCATATGATGGCGCTAAAAAGCTAATGTGATGCTGGCAGCTCGCTGGGCTAATTCCACCAGCTCTAATGCAGAGCATCTCCAGGGACGACGTCTTCTTCTGAAGCTTCATGGAAAACTGAGGCTGGCCTTCAATTAAAAAGAACAGCTTCAACTGTGAAATGAAGACACCACGACACTTTGAAGAACACAACCATCCTCCATCACACACTAAAACCTGCTTTTTTTCTGCTCTACACTCCTCAAAACTGCATAAATGAAATTTACACTTCAAAAACATAGTTCAGTGCAAGCAGTTAAAGGAGATGTTTCCTGATTACCTGATCAAAGAAGAGGGAAACGTGGGACGAGGCTGAGGGCGGGACGTTTTACCACCAGTGTCACCTTAAACTAGTATCAGTCTGACGGCAAGGAGCCGCTAACAGGCTAACATGTCAGTGAATCCAGCTAACGTTAACAGAGCTAATGTTAGCAGGGTAGCAAATGAGAGAACAGTACTAATGTTATCAGGTTAGCATTAGGGAACAGAGTTAATGTTAGCATATGAGGAAATCAGAAGTCACATACAGCCTTTCAATTGATACCAATTTTGTTGACCTTCAATGACCTTGAAAGGTCAAACTTAAGGTCACGATTTTCAAACTACCCAATTTTTTGCCTGGAACTCCCTCAATTGTGCAGATGGGGAAAAAAATGATAAGTATCTGATTATGAAGCATGAAAATATAGGCCAAAGTTCTCTTTCAAAGGCCTCCAGCAGGAACACTGCCGATTGTTACACATTTGTAGGTTCTAGCTTGTTTGTTGGTTCCATCGTCACTCCTTAGTCCTATCATTTGTCGGTAGATTCCATCATTACCCATTTGTAGGTTCCATATTTACTCATCTGCAGGTTCCATCTTTATTTGTTTGTCGGTTCTCATAGTTCTACCATAACTTGAACTTTTTTGTTGGTTCCTTCAGTGCATTGTTGCAGGTTCTGCAGTTCTGGACCAATCAGACTCAGCAGAGGCTCATTACTAATGCGTGAAATTGAAGTTTCTGCAGTTTGGTGATAATCCAAGAGTTAGAACCGAGCCTCAAACCAAAGTGCCTCGGAGCTTCTGCTGTCGAATTAAATTAATCCACATCCGACCTCCGGCCTGTTTCTATGGAGACGCCTAACAGCACCTAGTTGATATTTGAGCTGTTTATGAAGGAATGGTGTCTTATCGTCATTAATATTAATGAGTTAAGCGCCAACTTTACGACCACAGAGAGCCCAGAGAAAGCACACAGAAAACCCAAAGAGAACCAAGACAAAACCCTCAAAGAACCGGAGTGAGTCCAACAGGGACCCACCCTCACTGTGGACCCACTGGGGGGTGCTGCAGTGACCAAAAGCCTTTTAATTTTCATTTTTATGATGCACTGTCAATTTAACCCGTTGAATCAAAAACCTTCAGACCAAACAGGTCCAGATACTGTGGTCCCACATGTTTTTATCATTATCACATCTGGTTACCATGACAACAGAGATATCCTCATCACTGTGTGCAGCCATCATTATTTTTTATGAATTAGCGCAGTTTTATTTATTGATTCTTTCCTTCAAACATTTCCTTTTCAACACATTTAATGTTCAGTATCACATTGTTTATTCTTATTTTTGATATTCAACTTTAAATGCTGTTTAAGAATCATTTTCATTTTGATCTACAGTTTCTACAAATAAAAACTTCAGATCAGAACAAGAAGTGGATTTATTCACATTATTAAACACATTAAAAAGTAAACCTAGGGTTCTATACCTGCATAAAATCTGTTTTTGTGTTTGTTTTCAACACATGTGAATCACCTGATCATTATACACTGTTTACTGTCAGGAGAACTCATTGGTCTGACCCTCACTGCTGAAATGCATCCTGGGAGTTATAGTTGTTATCAGATATGAACTTTCTGTTCTTTAACACTGAAAATTAAAACTGTGTATCTACATAAACATCAGACCAAACCCGTCCACGATTCTGCTGGTTCTGGAGCCATGTTTCTGTCCCATCCCAGTCCAGACCTGGCAATCCAGGTGGGGGCAATCAAGGGTGGAGTTATGGGTGGGGGCAGTCTGTCAGTGCAGTGACTATAGAACAAACAGAACCAAAAGGGCCGGTGGATGTGTGAAGTGGCAGCGCTGGTGGAAACAGAACCCCCTGAACCACACACATAAAACAGCCACATGTGAGGGCAACATGCCATGTTTACAGGTCCAGACTCTGTGTCTCCATGGCGACAGCCTTCCTTTGATTTGGATGCTGAGGTACTGAGACTTCGCCACAGATTCATTGGGCATGACGGTGGCAGGTTGTGAGGCGAGATGATCAGGGACCTCCGACCTCCAACAGGGCCTGGAACTGGGGCCTCAGCCTGGACCAGGAGAAGGAGGACAGGTCCACCTGTGGAGGCAAACATGCGCCGTCAGGTTCTGCCCATGGACGCAACAAGAGCCTATGACATCACACTGCGCTCCTATGGTCAGTCGACATGGTGCCCCAAGTTCATCTGGGTTAGTAGCTGGGTTTTCATTACCCTCAGAAAAGCACAAAATGTAAATTGCGCAATAGAAATTTGGTAATGGAAACAGAATTGTCGCAAAGACTGTCAAAGATTGCAAAAAAGTTTTTCGCTCTCATGAGGTGGTTTTTGAGACGTTTCGATATAGAAGTATTGTGTAAAAGTGTAATGGAAAGATATTTTGCGCAGTTTCACTAGTCACAGGCATGAGAAGTCCGGTGCCATGAGAGGTTCAATAGCATAACAGTTCAATAAATGATGCCTGGGTCATTCAGAAAAATTCTGGATCCACATCTCATTGGTAAATTTTGTAATCCATTATGTGCAGCTGCTGCCATAAACAAAGACTTTGCCTTGGGAGGATCAGGCATGCCTGCAGAGTGAATTTGTGAGGTAAGTACGGACTGCACCCCCCTCTCACTCTCTCTGCGAGAACTATGACATATCACAAGAAGAGTAAACGGGACTTTACTGGAATCATGCATCAGAAGCCAAACACTCTTCAATGGAAACACTTGCAAGTAGCAGTTATACACTCGAAAGAGTAGAAATATCGCTTTTATTTTGTGGAAAACTGTAATGGAAACCCACCTAGTGGTCATTCTGGGAATGGCGTTGAATAACACATGAAAGGTTGAAAATGTGTAGATGTTGCATGTCAAATGCTATAAGAACTGACGGGACATACAACGCCATTTATTTCGATCAGTCTGTCATTGCCCAGACTGGAGTGTTGTGTTGGTGTCCAGTGGTCTCTCCTATGGCCTGCAGCCTCTGCTCTCTGGGTTTTTGGGGATGTTGTGAAATTTGTGGCCTGTTTTCTTTGATTGCTGTTGCTACAGCTCAGCAGACAGAAGGCATGATGTGTACCTTAGTGTATGGTCTCTGTGTGGTCCTAAAGATGACGGCGGGATCTATGAATAGACAGCCCCCTACAGACCACAAACAGCCCCCTACAGACCATAAACAGCCCTCTACAGACCATAAACAGCCCCCTACAGACCATAAACAGCCCTCTACAGACCACAAATAGTCCTCCTACAGACCATAAACAGCCCTCTACAGACCACAAATAGTCCCCCTACAGACCATAAACAGCCCCCTATGGACCATAAGCAGTGCCCCTACAGACCACAAACAGCCCCCTACAGACCATAAAAAGCCCCCTACAGACCATAAACAGCCCTCTACAGACTATAAACAGC
>JAPTYQ010000015.1:34825421-34840662 GCA_029814465.1 Ostorhinchus cyanosoma | reverse complement strand
GGTACAAGCTTTTCTTGGATAGATCGAGCAATAGAATAGCATGTTGAAAATGACCGAAGTTCCCCTTTAACATCAGTAGCAATAGTTAGCAGTACTAAAGTTAACAGACACCATACACTCTGACCCTCAAATTGCACAAATACAGCTTGCGCATAAAAATTTACCTGATGGAAAAATGGCAATTTCGACAAAACCCTCGTTTTCTCTATTAAAAGTTTTTGCAGTGGCAAGAGGTTTTTTTTTTCAGACGTAGCAAAATTGGTATATTACGCAAAATTACAATGGAAAGACCTTTTTTATAGTCAGGGGAATTAAAAAAATGATGACGGACGTTACAACATGCGAAGAAGAAGAGTTTTTAAAGAAACATGGCGCAGCAGGTATGGACACATAAGGAAACCCAATCATTTTAGAATTTAGTCCAGGATAGAGGGGTAATATATAATAATAATAATGAATTTATCTGTAAAACAACATGATATTTACGTTCATGCCATGTTTATGGAATGATTTCTCATGTCACCTCGTGATAATAAACAAATCATTGCATTTGTGATTTAATGGGAAAATGGACATTACACACATCTGTTTTTTCGACATTTAGTAAATATCGGTAAAGTTTTGCGCATATATCCAATAGAAAAGTAACTACTGTCTGCCATCTGCCCTGTACAGTGAAAACTGGGATTCATCTGTGAAGAGAACATGTCTCCAAAGCATCTGCCGACTCAAATTCGTTACAATGATGAACTGCAGTCAGGTCGAGACCCCGATGTGGACGATAAGCATGCTGATGAGCTTCCCTGAGACAGTTTCTGACAGTTTGTGCAGAACATCTTGGGTTATGCTAACCAATTGTTGCAGCAACTGTCCGGGTGGCTGGTCTCAGATGACCTTGGAGGTGAAGACGCTCTATGTAGAGGTCCTGCACTGGTGTGGTTACACGTGGTCTGCAGTTGTGAGGCCGGTCGATGTACTGCCAAATTGTCTGAAATGCTTTTGGAGACGGCTTATGGTAGAGAAAGGAACAGTTAATTCATGGGCAGCAGCTCTGGTGGACATTCCTACAGTGTGCATTCCAGTTGCATGCTCCCTCAAAACTTGTGGCATCTGTGGCATTGTGCTGTCTGACAAAATCACACATGTTGTATGTTGCTGCTGTCAGCTGTGAATTTTCCCCATGGTGGGATAACTAAAGTCTTATCTTAATTTATCTTATCTTATTTTTAGAGTGGCCTTTTACTGTGGCCAGCCTAAGGCCCACCTGTGCAGTAATCTTCTGTGTAATCAGCATCTTGATATGCCACACCTATGAGGTGGATGGATTATCTCAGCAAAGGAGAAGTGCTCATTAACAGATTTAGACAAATTTGTGAACAATATTCGAGAGAAATAGGTCTTTTGTGTACATAGAAAAAGTCTTTGATCCTTGAGTTCAGCTCATGAAAAATGGGAGCAAAAACAAGTGTCAGGTTGATATTTTTGTTCAGTGTATTTAAAGGCTTATGAAATCAACATGATAACATGTAAAGACAATAACACTATTATAATGCTAATACATTTTAATTTATTTTACATATTGATAGTTTGTACAGTTTAAGATAATTTTATTTAATATCAAACTGAACTTGACAACACAGAACAGCTGATGTATGATGTCATGATTACATCAAAAATATAGTAAAAATAGTCAGGTGTGTTCAGCTTGGAAAAAATATTAAAGACTAACCTAAATTCAAGTATAAACATGAAATGATGTATACTGTGTTCTATCTCTAGAATGATGAACTAAGCAAATCAAATATTAAATGCATGTTGGTGTAGAAGTGGAAGAGGCCAAGTCTGTTCTGAGCAGAGCGACGATGATGTGAGTGAAGAGAAATGTAACAGTAACACGAGGAAGCTAAAAACAGACGAGTGTGTGATTATAGCAACTGGATCTGACAAATGGATGCGTTTCCACAGTCAACATGTCGATCTACACAGAAGGTCTACCATACAGGTCCCAGGTAGACACTTTCAGCAGGTGGACCTTCAACAGGTAGACCTTCAACAGGTGAACCTTCAGCAGGTAGACCTTCAACAGGTGAACCTTCAGCAGGTAGACCTTCAACAGGTAGACCTTCAACAGGTAGACCTCAGCAGGTGGACCTTCAACAGGTGGACCTTCAGCAGGTAGACCTCAGCAGGTGGACCTTCATCAGGTGGACCTTCAGCAAGTAGACCTTCAACAGGTAGACCTTCAGCAGGTGGACCTTCATCAGGTGGACCTTCAACAGGTATACCTTCAACAGGTGGACCTTCATCAGGTGGACCTTCAGCAGGCAGACCTTCAGCAGGTTGACCTCAGCAGGTAGACCTTCAGCAGGTTGACCTCAGCAGGTAGACCTTCAGCAGGTAGACCTTCAGCAGGTAGACCTTCAGCAGGTGGACCTTCAGCAGGTAGACCTTCAGCAGGTGGACCTTCAGCAGGTTGACCTCAGCAGGTAGACCTTCAGCAGGTAGACCTTCAGCAGGTTGACCTTAGCAGGTAGACCTTCAGCAGGTAGACCTTCAACAGGTGGACCTTCATCAGGTGGACCTTCAGCAGGCAGACCTTCAGCAGGTTGACCTCAGCAGGTGGACCTTCAGCAGGTAGACCTTCAGCAGGTCGACCTCGGCAGGTAGACCTTCAGCAGGTGGACCTTCAACAGGTAGACCTCAGCAGGTGGACCTTCGACATGTGGACCTTCAGCATGTGGACCTTCAGCAGATGGACTTTCAACAGTTGGATCTTTAAAGGGTCATATGACTTTCATCACCAATATTTCAGTTTGTAAACAAATGGATTGTTTATGGTGGAGTACACTTCAAAATTGTTCACCCTGAGGAAAGAGATTCAGGTGAGTAATCACGGAAAGGCTTATGGATTCGTGATACTTAAGCTATGACTCAGGTTTTCCAGATTTGATTTAAAATTGGTGATAAAAGTCATACTCCGCTTTAAGTAGGCCATGACCCACACCGCCGAAATCTACTTCCTGAACTGTGTTTAACGTGTGTCAAACAGACAACATGTTACAAGAAGAATAAGACAATTTTATTAAAATTTAATTTTGGCTACATTTATTCGAGCATTTGAAGAGAAATTCAATAATAATACTTCAGACATTTCAGGAATTCATTTCATCACTTTCATCTTCATCAGTCCATCATCACCTCTACAGTGGGATGAATAAAGTGGATTTTTAAAATCTTAAAAATACAGTGTTTTCACAATAATCAGTGTATCAAAAGTTCCCCAAATTTAGAATTTCCAGTAGTTAAAACAAAGAGAAACAAAAAGACAGAGTGAATATTTCCAAACACCAGACTATTGACGTTGAATCAGAACGACACAAGCATCGTTTTACTAAAATATATCTATGTGTGAGGAACTCCAATACTGTACACTACAGTATGAAATAAATAAAATTAGGAAATATAAAATGAATCACATAAATAAAACGGTCATTCTCAAATAAAAACAGAAATGATGTTTGTGTAGCAACAGAAACAACATGAAGTTAACACTGACAGAACTGCACAGACGTGTAAACTAAACCCTACGATAACACTGACACAGGGATGGCACTCCACAGGTTTGCATATATAAGGCTTTCTCTGGAGGAAAGAACCCGACCCGGGCTGGATCCAGGTTCTGAGTGGACCTGAGCCCTTTCAGATCCCACTTGTCCTCCTTTAAGAGTCACATGGACGATGGATTCAGATCAGACACAGGTTTAAATGTTCCTTCACATAAACAGATAGAAGACATCGGAGGCCCAAGTCATGTGGTTAGTTGGTGTTTCCAAAAACAGAAAGGATCAAAACGTCACAGTAAAAGAGACACAAGCACGTCAACACTGACAGGACGCCGCCACCGCCGCCTGCTCCACACCGTCCCTCTTTTTACATCTTTTTATTTTATTTCGTAGTGATTCGGGGTTGAAGCAGATTTCAAAGACGGTGGGACATGGACGGGGACACAGCGTTTAGAATAATACTGTACACAAACACAGCTTTACTGCAGGAGAATAGACATTATTACTTCTTTTTTTGCATAAAGTGGATCTTTCAACAGTCCCTGTGACGACGCATTGTGTGGAAATACCACAAAACATCACACACATCACTTCAACATGGCAGAAAAGTCGCATTTATAAAACGCAGCTTCAGTGAATCTCATTTAAATCCTGGATTTAATGATAAATACTTAAGTGACCAGTTTTTGGTCATCAGTGCTGAACCTGTTGATCTCTTCCAAAACCTGCAGCAGCTTTGACGCAGATGAACCAGATGGAGTCACCGGTCGACTCAGTTCAGTTTTTATCATATTTATAACAAAACTCACTGAGTTTGTATTTAAACGAGGCCTGTTACAATTAGGTCATTACTCAATCACGTTATTGCAATTATTCCAGATTAAATCAGTTAAAACCTGAACACAGACATGTCACAGCTCATCTCCACTTCAGGTTTATTTATCTGCACATTTCAACAGGTTTCACTTATTTATGTCCAGTTTGTTCAGCTTGTTTCCAAAGCTTAAAAGGAAAATAAATCAATTTTGTTTCATTACATGGGTTTTGTTTAATTTTGGGGTTTTTTTTGTGTTAAGGTCAATAAATAACTCTTCTTCAAACAGATTCAAATGCAGCTTTTAAAAGGGAAACTCGAACCTAAAACCAGTACCTGGAAAACTTCAGCATCAGATGCTGAATGTAGATTCACACCTTAAAGCACTAAATGTTCATTATTGAGTGGTAGTTATTCTAATTATAATAACAGGTTTCTATGGTGATTCTTACCCCTTACAGTGGTTCAGCAGGTACAATTATAAAATCAGATGCAAAAAAGCATCAGGTTTCAGTTGTGATTTGATAAACACTGGGTTCAACCTTCACATACTGACGTTAAGGTTTGATAAAAGAATGAGGCAGAGTTCAGGGTTTGGTCGTTTTTATGACGTTTCCGTATGAATGCGAGTTGAAACATGGAGCTGAGCTGAATAATGACCCTGGTGTTCCAATCAGTCAACAATTCCTGATTTATTCCAGGAGGGGAATTTTATCGCTTCATGTTGTGAATTGTTGTAAAATGCATGTTGTTCCGTGTTGAGGTGAAAATGTATTTGGTTTGGTCCAGTTGTTTCATGATGCGTCGTTACAGCTCCACCCTCTGTCATCACAGCCCCGCCCACCCTCCGTCTTTTCACATCAGTCCTCCTGGTCCGACTTGCCGTCCATTTTTCCTTCTGAGCCTTCATCCATCATAAGCGTGGTGTCTTTGCTTTCGTCCTCCTCTTCATCATCCTTCCCTTCCTCCTCCTCCTCCTCTTCCTCTACCCCTTCCCTGAAACTTGCCTCCTGTCCGTCTGTCACCTCCTCGTACAATGTTTTGTCCCCGACCTCGGTTCGTCCCATGGCCTCCTCTCCTCTCGCACCGGTCTCATCCTCCCGCCGGTCCTCAGGGTCTGGGTACCTGAGAGGTCCCAGACCCTGCAGGTAGGCGGTCCTCATCAGCAGCTCTGGCCCTCCTCCTCCTCCTCCTCCTCCTCCTCCTCCTCCTCCCTTGTCTCGGGCCTCTCTCTCGGCCGCCTCGCGTTCCTCCGCCTCCCTCTTGCAGTAGGAGTAGCGGTGGTTCATGTGCTGCGAGTACGAACCCGAGTGTGAGAAGCGTTTTCCACATTTGTCGCATTGGTAAGGCTTCTCTCCAGAGTGGAGGCGCGAGTGTTCGATCAGGTGGTGCTTGTGTTTGAAGGCCTTTTTACAGATCTGACACTGATGAGGACGTTTACCTGCAGAAACACAGACAGACGGGAGGACAGCGGTCAGGCATCAGCCGCAAACACATGGCAAAACACACAAAAACACACCAAACATGCAAACACAGCAACTACATGGCAAAAACATGCAAATACGTAGCAAAAACACACAAACACGTAGCAAAAACAGGTAAGCGCATGGCAAAAACATGTTAAACATGTGAACTCACATCAAACACTCACGGTAAACACACCAAACATGTAAACACACTACAAAAACATACCAAACATGCAAAAACATACCAAACACACATCAAAAACATAAAAATACATAGGAAAAACACACAAAAACATAGCAAAACCACACAAATACATGGCAAAGCCACGGAAAAACCACACAAACACACAGCAAAAACATAGAAACACATGACAAAAACACGCTAAACATGCAAACACACAGCAAAAACATGAGGCAAACACAAACACACAGCAAAAACATACAAACACATGACAAAAACACGCTAAGCGTGCAAACACACAGCAAAAGCACATGGCAAACACAAACACATAGCAAAAACATACAAACACATGGCAAAAAACATGCAAACGCACAGCAAAAACACACAAATTCATGGCAAAAACACACAAATGCACAGCATGGAAAACATCCACAACTTTACACATTACAACATAAAACTCCAACAAAGTGAAGGAGACTAATTTCTGGGTTGTTGGGATTCTGAACCTGAATGAACTGGTTTCATTTTAGCTCTAAAAAACTGCCTCTAAAGACTGCATTACCCATGAGCCTCAGCTGCTGCTGCTGCCATGGATATCTGCAACTAAGTCTAGCAGTGAAGAAGTGATTTAATTAAATATAACACAAAGAAAAAAAAAGACTACAGTGAACAACAGACCTGGTCTAGAACTGGTCCTAAACTGAACCTGAACTGGTCCTGAACAGGACCTGTTTAGGACCTGGTTTTATCTGCTGTAGTTGTTTACTTGTGTGAATGAGGCTCAAATGTTTCTTGGACCAGTGACTGTGTTCAGTTGAGTTTGTTTTGGTCTGAATCAGTGACAGATTCAACTGTGAGTCTGGTTCAATCTCAGTCCAAACCTAAACCTGAGTCCACATTGACTATAAAAGCAGAGTCTGGTCTAAAGAGACTAAATGCATCATAACAGAGACAGCCTTAAAAGTGCGACGTCCCTCTGCAGTACAAGTTGAAAGTATAAGTTGAATGTACGAGTTGTGATATGGTCTTAGTGTTGGGTCATTTAATATTGTGAATCTGTGATTGAAACATGTAAATGTCTTCAACGGATCATACGTGTGCGTGTGCAGCTCAAACAGCTGAAGCTGACAGAATCCTGCTGAAGCGTTTCCAGGTGGAAAAGGGGATTAGACTGACGGAACAGTTTGACTGTGAACTTTAGTTTCACCTGAGCCCTGAACGCTCACACGTGTCTCGGTGTGTCCGTCTGCCGCCATGACGACAGGCAGCAAGACAGCATACCCGACGAGCCGCGAAGCAACATGAACCTGCGACGGTGAGCGGCGAGTGAGCAGACGGCGAAGTGATGTCATGGACCTGAATAAACCTGACGAGAATGAGCCAAAACACAGCGGTTCACACTGGGAGGATTCACTAGCACTGACTCTGACTGACGCGGCCTGGGGGTCCAGGCGCTGGGCACAGTCCAAAACACAGCCCCCGCACACGCACACACACACACGCTGCAGTGACATGTGCACATGCACACCACATGCCACGCAGTGACACACACACACCCCACACACAGATGCACACATACGCTGCACAGTGATTTGCACGCACGCAGACCCCACACACACATTTACAAACACGCACACACATGCTCTCCTCATCACACACACACTCAGCGGATTGTAGCCACAAATATCCCTGGAATGGCTGAAACATCCGCCATCGCTGACACCGTTTACAGTAACACACACACACACACACACACACACACACACACACACACACACACACACACACAGCAGTGGCAGAAATAACCGTGACGGCGGATTCTCACTGGAGTGACGGGGGGCGGAGGTGGACGACATGATGCAACAGAGTGAAACTGCCGAGGTAGAACAGGTTGACAGCGACACGGCTCAGGTGACTTAAAGTTAGAAAAAGTGACGAAATGAAAAACAGCAAAACTGAATCAAACCAAAAACAGATTTGTTGACATTGAAACATTGTCAACATTTCAACTTTAATGTTAAAAACTTTTATGAGTTCTAAAATTTTATTGGCATTCACTCAATTTTCCAATGTTACTGTAAACATTTCAACTTTATGCTCCAGATTTCAACTTTGTTGTTAAAATTTATATTTTGTGATGTTTAAACTACTGTTCTGATGTTTAGAATTTGTTGACGTCAAAACATTATTCACAATGTTTCAGCTCTAACAACAAAATTTCAACTTTAATGTTGAGTTCGGCTGATTTCTTTTAACACATTTGTTTATCGTGTTCTGAAGACTGGTTCTGTTGATGTGTTTTGTGGACGTGTTCCATTATCGTGTTCTATTGATGTGCTCGGTTGGCTTGTTATGTTATTGTGTTCTGTTGATGTGTGTTGTTATCATGTTCTGTTGACTTGTTCTGTTGATGTGTTCTGTGATCCTGATCCCTACCCCCCGCTGAAAAAAAGGAACATGTTAAAGGCCATGGTTCACAGAGAACAGAACAAACAGAAACTGGAGAAGAACAACTAGGGTTGGTTCTAAAAGCAGAACAGAAGCAGAACATAGAGGAACAAAGCATCGGGGGTGGGACAGTGAAGACAAGTGTCCAGATGTGATATATACCTGTGTGCTCATATTTGTGTCTTAGGAGGGAACTGGTCTTCTGGAATGTTTTGTCGCACAAGTCACAGGCGTACATACCACTTTCAGTCTTCTTAATCTTCTTCCTGGAGAACAGCGAATCGCTGTCTGTCAGGTCGTCCAGGCCTGACAGATAGTCCGCCGTCCCGTCCAGTAAGTCCCCCTGAAACAGACAAGACCAGCACACAGCAGGTCAGTAAAGTGCACCTGAGTCAACGGAACACCCAACCTGAAACTCCCCCGTGAACATGAACCATCAAATTTGAATCGCCGCTGTCATCCAGAACCTCCACCACTAAACAGAAAATCTACCTCCAACCTGAACCTCCCACATCAACCTGAACCCCCACCATCATCCTGAACCTCCCCCATCAACCTGAACCCCCCACTGCCAACCTTATCCCACGTCTGGACAGAGCTTAAAGGTAAGACCCTTGATCCACTGGGTAGCAAGAGGGGGAGAGGGGCATTATGGGATGGGGGTGGGTATGATCAGTGGACAGACTGATAAAAAGGTAAGAACAGGTAAAATATTTAAAAAAAAAAAAAAAAAAATCGGTAAAATTCATACTAGATTCCAGTTTATTTTTTTATCTTCTTGGAGCTGCTATCGATTCATTTTTCTATGTCCAAGAAACACAAAATATACTTTTCTGAGAGTTTGTGAGTTTTGGAAAATGTGTATTCTCCTAACCCTGAACCTCTCTGGGATAAGAACAATAATCCTTAAAGATCCACAAAGGCTTTTGCATCAGTCATTACAACATGCTGTTTATATTTGAGGACCTGTAAAGATTTTTACCTGGAAACCTGTTTTCCGCTGGTACTTCCTCCTCTGCTGCATTTCAGCAAACGTGGCAGCCCCGGTGGCATAGGTGTAGGCCATGTGGGGCAGGAAGCTCATGGGGTCAAGGCCTGGGTAAGGCCTGAGACCTGGGATGGACGCCTGGGCTGGAGACATAAAAGTGGGTGGAGGAAATGCTCCGTGAGGTGACAGCGAAGTGTACACCGGACCACCAGCGAATGGGTTAATCCCAAAAATGGGACTGGTGCTTTTCTCCAGCTGGTGGATCGAGTTCCCTCCGACATCTGGACCCAGGACCTCCTTCTTAATATTGGCCAGGTCTAGGGCTGCCAGTTCCCCATTTCGGTCGAGGAAAAACCCGTTGGGTCGGAGTCGCTTCTCAGCCTTTTGGGCTAAGTGTTTGGGGAGGGACAGGTCTAGTGGTGTGTCCCCATGGGCATCCTCAGAGGCCAGGCTGTTTGGAGTGTATGAGCTACTCTGGGAGTTTTTTGAAGAAGTTGATGATAGGTTCAGGGGGGATGACGTGTTACTCCTCAAATGGTCCAAAGAGTCTAGTGGTTTGTCTCCCTGCTGGTTCGCTGTAAACTGGTTAGCCTTTGTGAGTCCGTTTGTGAAACCACTGTGTGAATCTGGAAGTGACATTGGCAAGTGGCTCACATGTGGAGGTGGTGACTTCCTGCGACCTCCACGGTTGTTTTGGGTCTTCCACTGAGCAAACCACTCCTTGACAAAGTCCTGTGGAAGACCCACAGCAATGGAGATCTTGAGCAGCTCTTCTGAGTTTGGCTCGGTGTTCATGGCAAAGTAGGCTTTGAGCACCGACACATGGTCCTTGAAGGGGTTGATGGGACTTGTTCCTCGCTCATTGGCCGCCACTGGCTCCCTGCGACCTGCCGGACTGTTGTCAGCCGGCTGCAAGACGGCTTTGATCTCCTCATTCATCTTGCACAGATAGCGTTCATGTTGGTGCAGCGGTATGGGCCCGTTAAACGTGTCCTTGCAGTACTGGCAGGAGAAGGACAGGAACTGCTGGGATTCCAGAGATTTCTCCTCAAGATCTGAGTGGTTGGGGTTTTCCTTCTTGATGTCCACAGGCCTTTTGGACTCGTCAATGAGTGTCTTGGCCTCATTGACTTTCTCCAGAGTGTAGTCAATGATGCTCTTGGTGGGACTGCTATGAAACCCACTCAACTTCTGATCCTCCATTTGGTCTCCCAGCTCCTTCATGTAGGCCCGGAGTTTGGAGATCTCTTCTGGATTCTCGTCCATCTTCTGACGACACACAGTGTTGTCAACGATCTGAAGCACCTGAGGAAAACAGAAGACAAAGATAAGAAAACTTTTGAGTTTTCATATATTAGCAGTTGAATATTTTCTACCTACTTTTTACATTTGAACGCAATTACCTGTCGTACAGGTTTTAGTTTTAATGAACCTGAGTGTAATTAGCCATTTGTTTAATTTCATTTCACTGTTTGTCTGATTTCAACCTAAATGGATGAAAAATTAACACAAAAAAAAATCCAAAGAATGAATCCAACAGTAAAAATCACAGATGACAAAAATGAATGATGTAAAAGTCAGACAAGATGAAACCAATTAGAGCTAGTGTGAACAAAACATCAAATCTAAAGTTTTTTCATTGTAATAGACAATTTATAGTTTTAAACATTTTCTGGTCACATGAAATGAAGATAAAACTTCATTCTAAAATACTTTTCCTTAAATAAAGCTGCATATTAACAAAACAAACTAGAATTTCACACATAAGAAACAAACATGCATTTGCAGTTCTGTAATTTTTCATGAAAACCAGCAACAAAAGGAATCTGGATCAAAAAGAAAAGGTGTCATAAAGTTTCTGTTTTGTGACTTTGGTTGAAAACTGAGTCATACATGGATGCTTTAGACTTTGATTGGTTTAATGATCTGAACATTATATCGTTAAGATGTGAGCATCTGTTCTTTATCCTTTGAGAACATTTCAGATCCTAGACTTTGTCTCCTTTTTCTTTTGTGTTTTTGTCTCAGTATTATTTCTTCTACTGTGTGTTTGTGATAAACCTAGTATTCTGACCTTCTGCACCTCGCTCAGGTTGTTTCCCAGCGGTCCAGTGTAGCCCAGCAGGGGCATGTCCAGCCCCACTCCCCCAAGGTGCTGCAAAGGGCTGTGGGATGAGCTTAGTGGGCTGGCTCCTCCTCGTCCGTTGGCATACACGCCCGTTCCTCCGAAACCACGCTGCGTCGCCATCAGCAGCCGGTACTCGTTGAAGTCCACGGGCTCAGCTTTGATGTCCAGCTGCTGGTCCTGGAGGCCTGGCGGGCGGGAGTTCTCCAGTTTGTGGCGGAGCTGGGCCAGGGCAGGGCTTCCAGGTGACGAGGTGGTGGAGTTGGGGGAGGAGCTGGGTTTGCTCCCGTGGCGCATGCGTCCATTGACGGCGATCAGACCGATGCATTTCTTACTACTGATGTGGGAGCTGTAGGAGCCGGAGTGGGAGAAACGCTTCTTACAGTTGGAGCATTCATATGGTTTCTCACCTGGAAAAACACAAAAACACACATTTATTCACTGGCACATTTTAGCATTAGGTTTCAGCCAGAATCAGAACTACACCCAGAACCGTACATGAACTGATCGACCAATGAGATGTTATTTCCTTTGTTTTATTTAAGGCTGTTCCCCTGTTATACTGAAAAATGATAGATCTACAAGAACATAAACATTGAATGATTATGATCTAAATACAGAACCATTCTGTACCGTGTTTGACAGATACTAATATATATATAATATATAATATAATATTATCTGTAAACAGACATGGATGTCATGTCCTGAATCATCTCCAGATGTAGAATATGAGGGTTTTTATGTCTGAATGAGCTCATTTTCATGTTTGACGATGAACAATGACTCGACATGAAACTGAAAGGTTGAACCCACTCAGATGGTCTTAGTTCTGTTTGTCTTCTGATCATGACTCAGATCTGAAGAGCTTGACTAAGTCCTGGACCAGGACTTGGACTGAAACCCACCGCTGTGAATGCGCAGATGCTCCTTCAGGTGATGCTTGTATTTGAAGGCTTTTCCACATTCGCTGCATTTGAACTTGCGGTTTCCAGCTCCTTCGTTGAGAAGCTGCGGCTGCAAAAAGAAGAAGACGAAGAAACCGAGTAGGAGTGAGAAGAGACGCTACCGGGGGAATTTAATAGTATTTAAAGCAGATCTGATGGAAGCAGCAGCAGGGTTTTCATGTGTTTGTGAGAACAGTGTGGGCTGAAGGTGCATCCCCACCAATGGAAATGCAAATACAGATAAACAAATACAAACAGCCAATGGAACAAGGTGAAGCCCAGAGTGGGAGATGAAATCCTCTGAACAACTCCACGCTGGATCTGGAAAGTCACCAACATCCACCAAAACAGACATCCAATGTTTACCTTCCACTCCAATTAAATACCACAAAAAGACTCATGTAAAACTGGTTAAAGAGTCAGTTCAGAACCAGAACCAACCCGAAACTGGACCTTATCTAATACCAACAAGACAATATTCAGTGAAAAAATACTCTAAATATTTTTACTGATACACAATAAGAGCTTAAAGGTTTATGGTGAGGATTTGTCCCTTCATCAATACTTGTAGCATCAAAATATTACAAAATGTGGGATTTAGAAAAAAAAAAAAAAACAAGTCTTCAACAGAAAAATGATCAATGTTGAATATTGAAAATATGAAATAAGAAATCCATCAATAAAATAATCAAAATGGTTCCATCCTCAGCTTAGATCTGTTTCATGCCAGTGTTCCTTTACCAGTTGAACTCACAAATAAAAAGACATTTAAAGTCATTAGGGATTATGATTGTTTAAACCATCTGCTCTATTTAATGCAGATCTGACGACTTAACTAACTTAACTCAAGAAATCTCATTAGAAACATAGTAGAATTTGGGAAGTGAAGATCCTCTGCTTATTTACAGACAGATGTGGATTCTTAAACATTCAGGAGTCTATTTATGACAGAAAAAACTGGACAATTTTACATTAAATGTTGTGAAATAATCCTGCGTGTCTATGATGTAAAGACATGGTTTTAATTTGTTCTGTTCTTCAAATCTGTTCCAGAATCAGCTGGTGTAAAGTCACATGGTCTGAAACCAACATGTTCATTTGTTCACACTTCAACAACTGGAGGCGTGGAACATAGAACATGGAAATAAAGCTGACAAAAGGGGTGAACCAGTACAGATAGAAAAGTTTTAACTGGTCACACTGGGGACCAGCAGAGGGCATCAGAAGGTCTGATAGATTCACTAACATCTTCCAAACATCCTGACGGAATCATTAGTGGAGTTTCACGGGTTCCAATCCATACCACATGGTTTAGAGTGAGTATAAAACATAAACAAATTAGCACAACACATGGAATGGAGTTCCACAGGGATTCATCCTTGGTCCTCTGATGTTTAAATCTAGATGTGAAAATTCATTGTTTATTTTTATTTTTACTTTTAGTTGTGTGTTTTGTAACCTCATCTTTGGAAACCAGAAACTAATCAGTCTGTTCTGTGAAGAAAAGAAAACCTTTTAAATGTGACTAGGACAATAGACATCCTAATATAAACAAACAAATATTTTTTTTTTGTTTGTTTCTGGGCTCAGATGTTTTTGTGTTTTCTTCAGATTTCTGGCTCAGTCATTGAATCTAAATTCATACACAGATGGTTCGGGTTGTGGGACTGGGTTGTACCTGTTCTCTTGTTGGCTTGTGCGTGGTCATGTGACGCTCCAGGTGTGTGCGGTGGCTGAAGGTGTCGTTACACAGTGGACAGGTGAAGCTGTCGCTGTCGTTCTTTTCGTGGCGGTATTTGATGTGTTCCTTCAGAGACGTCAGCCGTTTGTATCCGCGGTCGCAGAATGGGCAGGTGAGCAGCTGAGCGAAGTCATCAGGTGTGCCAGAAGGAAGGTCTGAACAACACAGGGCAAAGGTCAGATCATCAGGTGTACCGGGATGAAGGTCTGAACGACACAGGTTAAAGGTCAAATTTTCCCTTGAGCTTGACAAACCCACTGTTTCTGCTGGAGCTGTTTCATATTTACCTTTTATAAAATCATTCCTGTTCCTTCCTGTGTTCTCTGAGCGTTCATGGTTTAGCCTCTTACCGTGTTCATTATCATCCTGTCCAATGGCTTCAGGCGTGCCCAGTCGTGTCACCTCCTCTGGCGCTTCTGGGTAAATAATGGCGGTGTCAGAACGTTGTAGGTACTCTGCAATGGTCACTGTGTGGCCATCACCTTCCTCCAGTTTACGCTTCAGAAAATACTCTTCAAGCTCTGAGACGCCATCAAGTCTTTTCACTGGAGAAAAAAATAACACGTTAATGACTTGAGTTGAGTTCAAGTCGTTATAAGTCAATCATCATATAAGGACAATGTATTATTAATGTCTGGAACACCACAATGGAGCCCTGTGGGACTCCATAAAACTGTTTTCACATTAGTTATCATAAGTTATCACTCAGTCTGACCTGTAGCGTTTCCTGTTTCTGGACCCAGAGGCTCAAAGTCCTTCCTGTCATCTGAAAAAGACAACACATTTACTTTCATTTTAATCTATGCTCAATTTTTCTATCACTACCTTTTGTTATCATTACCATCATCATCATCATCATCATCATGTCTACTGTCATCATCACCATTATCATTTTCTTCTGCTATTATGGTATTTTGTGATTTGTTCAGTATTGTCTGACACACACACACACACACACACATATACAT
>JAPTYQ010000015.1:34757741-34769789 GCA_029814465.1 Ostorhinchus cyanosoma | reverse complement strand
ATATATATATATATGTGTGTGTGTGTGTGTGTGTGTGTGTGTGTGTGTGTGTGCTTACATGACTCAATATATGTATATATGATTTTATATACATACACACATGTATATATATATATATATATATATACACACACACACACACATGTATATACACACACACACATGTATATACACACACACACACACACACACACACACACACATACATGACTGTATATACAGTGGTGTGAAAAAGTGATTGCTACCCCCTGTTAAGACATAAATTAACTGTGGTTTATTACATCATTGGACTGCTGAACCCAGTTTCTCTCGCCACACCCAGGTCTGATTACTGTCACACCTGTTCTCAATCAGTAAAAGCAGGACATCATGCTGCAAGAAATTCAGGAACAAATGAGAAACAAAGTAATTGAGATCTTTCAGTCAGGAAAAGGTTCTAAAGCCATTTCTAAAGTTTTGGGACTCAAGCGAACCACTGTGAGTCTCATTATCCACAAATGGAGAAAACATGGAACAGTGGTGAACCTTCCCTGGAGTGACCGGGCGACCAAAATTGCCTCACTTACCTCAGTTAAGGTCAGAGTTCATGACTCCACCAAAAGAAAGAGACTAAAGGGCAAAAATGGCCTGCATGGCAGAGTTCCATGATGAAAACCACTGCTAAGCAAAAAGAACATAAAGGCTCCTCTCAATTTTTGCCAAAAACATCTTGATGATCGCCAAGACTTTTGGGAAAATACTCTGTGGACTGATGAGACAAAGGCTGAATTTTTTGCAAAGTGTGTCCCATTACATCTGAAAAAGTAACACAGCGTATCAGACAAGGAACATCATAGCAACAGTGAAATGTGGTGGTGGTCGTGTGATGGCCTGGGGCTGTTTTGCTACTTCAGGACCTGGAAGACTTGCTTTGGTAAACAGAACCCTGAATTCTGCTGTCCACCAAAAAATCCTGAAGGAGAATGTCCAACTATCTGTTTGTGACCTCAGGCTGAAGCGCACTTGGGTTCTGCAGCAGGACAACAATCTAAAACACACCAGCAGGTCCACCTCTGAATGGCTTAAGAAAAACCAAATGCAGACTTTGGAGTGGCCTAGCCAAAGTCCAAACCTGAATCAGACTGAGATGCTGTAGCATGACCTTATAAAGGCGGTTCATGCTCGAAAACCCTCCAATGTGGTTGAATTACAACAATTCAGCAAAGATGAGTGAGCCATAATTCCTCCACAGTGCTTTAAAAGACTCACTGCCAGTTATTGCAAACTCTTGACTGCAGTTGTTGCTGTTAAGGGTGGAACAACCAGTCATTAGGTTTATGGGGCAATCACTTTTTCACACAGGGCCATGTAGGTTTGGATTTTCTCCCCTTAATAATAAACACCGTCCTATAAAAACGGTATTTTGTGTTTACTTGTGTTATCTTTGTCGAATATTCACATTTGTTTGATGATTTGAAGTGACAAACATGCAAAAAAAAAAAAAAGAAAAGAAATCAGGAAGGGAGCAATGACTTTTTCACAACACTGTATGTATATCAGTATAGGTGACTGTGTATTTACACACCTGGTTCATTTTCAGGTAATGATAGAATTGACTGAAAAACTCACTTTTTCTTTGGTTTTCTCTGTTTTGATATAATCTTGATGCTTATTTTTCTAGGAGAATCTATTGTTTTTCTATTGTAGCACTCTGGGATTCACTGAATGAAAACTGTTATAAATAACATTTATATCTTATTATTATTATTACTCTGAGCTTTACAGATCTACATGATCAGTAAATTAAATATAAGAAATTACGGGATTTACACTGAACTGTAAAATACAGATAGCAGATGGAGATAAATCACTTAGGAAAGAAACGTAGAGAAACAATAAATAGAAAAAGGTTTATAAGGGTTAAAGGTCATGACTTTGGATGGTGGGCGGAGCCAGAGAGAACCTACACAGACAGAGAGGCCCCGCCTTCTGGGGGCAGAATCAAACCTATGACCTACAGCTGTGAGATTACTGAGAAATTAATAATCAGCAAAAATATGAGCAACAACGGTTTGGCATTTAAGGAAATGAAACAAATTGTAACTGAAATTATTGTAACAACTGTGGATGAATGTTCATTTCTTATTTTCTCCTACAATAATAACACCAGTAATCACTGTTGGGGAGATTTATACTACTTTTACTCGAACTATGTAGTTAAACTACATTTTGCTGTAACGTACTGGTAGTTAAACTGCATTCATCTTTTGTGCCATATCAAGACGTTCAAGTACTTTTTGGGTAATTTGTTGTAGTTTAATGACTCAATATGCAAACTACAGTTTTGGGCAACAACATAAAATTAAGGTTGTTTTTTTTTTAAGATTTATTTTTTGTGTTATAAAGTGTATTTCACTATTGAACACAACACAGTCCCGTTTTCTTTCACCCTGAATTGCTTTGAAGACATGATCATGTCATGTAATGACAGCCAACGCTGCCTCTGATTGGTTCGCCCTAACAGCACTTGAATGCTTCACAGATGTGTGATCACTAATAATGTTGTGACATCATCACCACCACGGACAACCGTCACACCAGCGTCACCACAGATAATGACGTGCTGCCTCAACCATGGCCATATTTTGTTTCATATACACCACATGTACATTCTCAATTCAACCCTGAAAATAAGATAGTTGCAAATAGGACTTTTTCTAGCCACAGTTTTACAAATTACATTTCTCCAGGGGTAGAAATGTAGTTTGTTAAAACTGCTAAAGTAGCTTCCCCAACACTGCCAATAAAACATGACACATTAAAGAGAGGAGAATCTGGCTTTGGCAATAAATGTGTTAGACTCAAAAGAAAATAAAAAAAAAAAAAATCAAATGAATGAATTTATTTTGAGAAAATACAATTTCTGTAATTAAAGAAAGTTTGGATAATGTGCTGATAGAGACAAATGTGTACAGAGAGTGATGTGACAACGCCCTCGGCTGGACAAATGGGATCAGTGCAGCTCATCAGGACAACAGGACGGGTTCATTAAAGGGTTCATTAACAGGGTTCATTTCTAGGGTTTCGTAAACAGGGTTCATTTCTAGGGTTCATTAACAGGGTTCATTTCTAGGGTTCATTAACAGGGTTCATTAACACGGTTCAATATAATGGTTCATGAACACATTAATAGAGTTCATTAGAATAACCTGGTTCTTTTCAGTCCATTTATCCTAATAACAGAGTAATATTTTTCTTCTGTCTCTGCTTCTACGTTTTTATGCGTTAAAGTACAAGTGACAAATTGCAATTTAAAATAGAAGAGAAACTATAACTAACATGCAAAATTCTATTTGATCTAACACAAATATTTAGATTGAGGAACAGAATTAAATAAACTTGAAAACACTGAATGTTTGTATTTATTGTCAGGTCAGTAAACATTTGTGATCTGCTTTTGTCATTATTTCAACTACACATTTATTAGGGACTCAACCCAAAGGACTTTTATTCTGCCCATTTTCTAACAGAGGATTGCTGTATTGTTTTGTGGGTAAGTGTCATTTGCGTGCTTATCTATACAAGTTAGTCCCTCACTATCTGATAGTAGGGTTTTTCCAAAATAAAAGCCTTATTAAAAATGCTAAATCATGACTTTTATGCTCAATTGTTCATACAATCTCAAATCATTCTAACTGATTATGTCTCACACACGCAAACACGTAGTAGGGTTTTTCAAAATAAAAACCTCATTAAAAGGTGATGGTGATTTCAGCGGAGGGGTCCTGGGGTTCTGGAGGGATGAAAGGAGGACAGATATGAAAGGGTGGGGGGCTGGAGTGGGTACAGAGAGGTTTGAGTGGAGCTGAGATGTCGAGGGTAACAGGAGGCAGAATGAACGACGCGATGTCCCATCCAATGCTGCTTGCAGCTTTAATTTTATTTTTGTCCTGAATGTCAGCTCTAACCTGATCAGAAACATTATAATATATCAATGAGTAAAATACCTGTAGAGACTAAAATCCAGAGCAGCAGAACTCGGGTTTGGTCAAGCTTCTAGGTTTTCAGTCCTTTACTCTTTAAAGTCAAATCTACAATCACTGTCCTCTATCCTGATAAATCCTCATTAACAGACTCATTCAACAGTTTCTGATTATAATGACATTTGTCTTAATCATTACAGTGTGTGTTCCACTGACACACACTTTTGTAAAACCCTAATTAGTAAAACTTCATCTGATCATCCCTCATTATTCAATATCCATTAAACCTTCATTTTTTCCATTCACTCATCCTTTCATGATTCTGCTGCTTTTGACTGGAATCTGACATTAAAACTAACTTCAGCCATTAATTTTCTGCTTTTAAACATGTCGCGAATTCAACATTCTGTGACTGTCAACCTGGTTTTTATTTTATGCATGTGACTGTTATGAATGGTTTAATTATGTTTGTTGTGAACGTTTTCCAGTGTGTTGTTCATTTGCCATGTTTTTGTGCCTTTTGAACAGGTTGTCACTGAAAATGAGAATTGGATCTTGATCGAGTCACCTGATTAAACAAAGTTCAAATAAATGAAAGTTTAAAAGAAGAAAGAATACAGGTGCATTTAACTGTGTCCACCTCTAAAGTCATCCACACACAGCAGCTAAAGAAACACAAACAGTTCATCCTTCCATCCACCCATCCATCCATCCATCCATCCATAGAGGTGCATCCACCTCAGAGAGTATAACTATCTCCATCTTTACTCTTTAACTGGTTCAGATCCACATTCTGATGTCCTGACTGAACCAGCAGGGGGCGATAGCTCACAAGTCACATTAAGGTGTACCATACATTCGTGACACTCACACACCAGCTCCGCCCCCTCACACGCCAACCCCGCCCCCACAGTCCCTCAGGGTCACATGACGACCATCTGTGGTCTTAATCTACCTGCCGCTGCACACGCATGTGCTGATCCTGCATCCACACAACACGCAACTGCTGATCTGGGTCACATGACCCTGACAGGTCAAAGTTCACCAGGTTCCACCCACGGAACCACAGTGGCTTATTCATAGGTAATTAATGTGTTATTCCAGGGTGATTAATATCCCTTATTCAATAAAAAGCAGCCGTTGGAACTGATGGAACTCAGAGTTGAACAACATTAAAACAAATTCATTATTGAAGAAATGGTTGAATGACTGAGCAGGTTTGGACTCATCTCTGACAGTAAAACTACATGATTTTGTCAGTCATTGTGTTTGTTGTCGTCAGATGGATCTGAGTCTCCAGACTAAGTCTGACTCTGGTTCTGGTCAGGGTTTGAACAACTGATGTTGTTCCCTGATGCTGTGTCTCAAGCATGTTCATCATAGGAGCTGCTGTTCTTCCTCAGATTCACATGTGTGATAAAAAAGTTAATGATGTGAGCAGCAGATGGATTTCTCTGACACTGCACCACCTTCACTCTGAGGAAACATCAGCCAGGGTGAACTGTGACCTGGATCCCCTGGATCCACTGGCCAATGATCGTCATAGCAGATCAATCCTGACCCATCATAGATAATCCCTGCACTGTAATCCATCCTAATCTGAGCCTGCGATGCATTCACTGCCACTCGGGAATTTCTACCTGTATCACTCTTAGTTGTGTTTTGTACACTACACCATATTTGGAGAAAAGGGCGGAGCTGCAAGAGCCATTAGGTATGATGGGTGAGGTAACTGTAAAAGTTCCACATTGTTATCATGGTGTCCATTTTCTCATCCTGTAAAATCTAACAGAACCACAGCGGTTCAGATAGAACCACAACGGTTCTGATAGAACCACAGTGGATCAGACTGTCTATGGTCCAAAACATACCAGTGGATTGAAATAAAGTTAAAGAACTGAAACAACACCAGTTTCATGATGGTGTTAAAGGATAAAGGGTGAGCAATTAATCTGCAAATATTTATAAAGAACCTGGAGGACCTGAAGAGAATGCAGACAGAAAAAATGTTGAAGCTCATGCTATAAACTGATGAAATGATAAATATACTAACGGGATAGATATATGTTCCATATTAAATTGAATATGACTGTATAAAATATAAATGAACACACGCACTGTTCTATTGATACAGTCTTCAACAACAGTAAAATACACGCTGTAGTCACATCCATTACAGTATATTAACCTTTATATTTTCACTAAAATAATATTGCATATTTATATTTTATTAAGGTGTACATTTACTCTATATTAATACTGTATATTTCCACCATGTTAAACAGTATATTTACTGAATAAGTATATTATACAGTGTATATACAGTATATTTGCAGTGTATTAAAGTGTATGTTTGTGAAGGGTACAGTATATTTCCAGTAGTGTATCTGTCTAAACCAGGTCCAGAATACAGTCACATCCCGCCACTCTCCTGCTGACAGGGGGTGGGCATTCTCCCACATTCCAGCTGTCTACGTCATAAGAACGCATGTGATTGGGGCACAGATACACACAGAGCTCCCTATTGGCTACTGTCCACGCCCGTCAGGTTTTTCCCGAGCGCTGTGACAGATGACAGTGGAAGGGTGAAAAAACAGAAATAATGTTAGCGGCCATCTTGGCTTCTGGAGCGGGCAGAGAGAGCGGAGTGGCGGAGAACTGTAAGACTGACCGCGGCAGTTTTTAGCCCAAACACTGGCTGAATAATCGAGGACAGCCCGCCTGGTGTTTGTGTGCCTGCGGTGTGAGCTTTGCCTCACCCGGCCTTCGTGTGGAAACCCGCTCTCGTCGGACCAGTGGGACTGCTAGCTTGCGAGCTAAGCTAAGGCTAGCCGGGAGAGCTACAGCAGGTTGGCCTGGCTGAGTGGGTCAGCGGCCGCTTGGAGGCTGCAGCTGTGCGTGGTGACAGTTGGAATCCCCGGGGCCGACTGCGATCAACCCCGGTCAAACACCGAACGGTCAGCACGCTGTGTACTCCTTCCATTCAGGGAGAGGTGAAGATGCCTCGGCTGCGGCCGTAGTCGGAGTGTGAAAGTGTTATTGCAGGAATGTGGAGAGGCTGAGGCTGAGGCTGCGGATCAGGCTCGTGTCTGTCGGTGTTAATCCCCTTATTCTGCTCTTTAACTGGTCTTTAACTCCCCGTCTACGGGATGGACCCGTAAAATGTCCCCCAGCAGACCATGTTCAGGACTGTTTGTGATGGTTTGTCGCCGTGTGTGTCGGAGGCCGAAGACTGAGTAAACACAGGGATTGACCGGATGGTTGGCGGACGACAGCCTCTCTGTGGCCGGGTGGTGTTCATGTCGGACCGGGATTGAGGTGGATGTTTGTACACACTCAAAAACAGACTGGACAGAACCGAGAGAGCTCGGGTTGAAGGCCCGCTGCATTCTGGGATAGTGAACTGAGAGGTGAAGTTCTAATATTAAACATGGGATCAGCGACCAAAGTGGCCTTCAGTGTTTTCCTCATCTCCTGCTGCTCAGGTGAGTGGAGTGGGTCAGAGTTTGGACCAAGTGAACCAAGGGCCACATACACAGCACAACCCACATATTAGCATGGGAACACTACTATACACAGAAACTACTCGCTATAGATACTGGAGAAACTACACTATACACACACACACACACACACACACACACACAGAAACTACACACTATATACACACACAGTAGAAATTGCACATTATATACGTTAGAAACTACACACGATATACAGTAGAAATTACGCAAACACATGGTAAAAACTACACACTATATATACCACGGAAACTACACACTATATGTACATACATTAGAAACTACACTCTATACACAGTAGAAACTGCACACTGTAAGTGCAGTTTGCATACCCTGTCTTTACCCAGTGTATAATTTGTATATAACCCGTGTGTACACTGTGTATAAGCCGTGTGTACCCCATGTATACCCTGTATGTACCTTGTGTGTAACCCATGCATACCCTGTGTATACCCAGTTTGTATCTTGTGTATAACCTGTGTGTACCCTGTGTATCCCCTATGTGTACCCAGTGTATAACCTGTGTATAATCCATGTGCTCCTTGTGTATAACCCGTGTGTGTCCTGTGTACCCTGTGTATAAGCCATGTGTTCCCTGTATTGGGTGTACATGTGGTTCCAGGTGGATCCAGGGGATCCTCTACATTATAAAACACAGATGCAGGGGCTGGACTGACGTTATCTACCTCTGAAGAGGTCATCAATCCTAATGAGGATCGTTTCTAACAGAAGCAGATTAATCAGCTGATAAATCCACCAGCCTGAAAATCTTCAGTCTTACTGGAAATATCTAGTTTAGACTGTATTAGAAACTAGATCACTGTTGAACTGATCATCTCACTAAAGGTAAATAAATCTTAAAACAAGCATCAAACTAATCCCCAAAATCTACGTGATTCAAGGTCCACTTTTAATGTTTTAAATGTTTCCGGTAAAGAGATCTAATGTGATCCATTATACTTATCTACGATTTATTATAAACTATCTGCCTCTGATTAAATGTGCTCAATCTTACATATTTTAATCAGATGAACATAAACCAAATGACAGAAGTTCTGTTTACCTAATGTTTTTGATGTACAATATGTAAGTGTTTTTTCCATATATATATGGATTTGTGTTCATTTATCTGATAGATTTGTAAATGTTCCAGTAAATAGAACCTGTAAGATAAGATATAATAAAGACATGACTTTATTTATCCCATTGTGGGGACATTTCACATTTAACAGCAGCAACAAACAAGTGCAGAGAAAAAGACAGGAAGCTGAACTCTGACTTTAAAAATTCTCTGTAAAATGTAAGTCAGTGTTGAGTAGTCAGTTTATTGCTAGAAAAAAAATACAATAGTAGCCTGAAGAGACTATGTTTTCCCAGAATGAAACATTTGAATGTTGAGGGTTGTCTAGTATCCATGAAATAGGTACGGTGTGTGTCATATCTCTGTTCCATTCTAAACCTAGTGAAAACCCAGTAATTTACCAAAGTTCATTACTTAAGCCAATCTTTTTACTGCTTAAATATGTTCGTAAAGCTCTAATAGCCACGACACCAATTGAAATGTGAAGATCGGTGTAATCTAGTGAAAGTTTAAAGCACAGCTGAACTTATCAGTCATCTATTATTGATCAATAGTCATTCAGTCTCCAGATATTCTGAGTTTTTAATGATTTTTGCTCCACTTTTATTGGGTTTAGACTAAATATATATTCACAGGTTGTATTTTAAACTGTCCATTCTGTGTATTTAAAGTTCGTTTCCCTGGTTCAGCAGTAGAACACTGAACCACTGACCCCGTATTGAACAGAACTGATGGTTGAATGTGTGTGTTCAGGTGCAATCCTGGGTCGCTCTGAGTCTCAGACGTGTGTTCACTACAACTACCACCCCTCGTCACTGTCATTGGCGGCAGCAGCAGAGAGTCGGACGAACCATAGTGGTTTGGAAACATGCCATGGGGACAAAGATAAGAGAAAGCACTGTTTTGCCACCTGGAAAAACCTGTCTGGAGTGGTAGAGGTGGTCAAACAGGGTTGTTGGCTGGACGATGTCAACTGTTATGACAGGTAAATATAAGGTTAACTCTACATGACACCAAAAGTCTGTCAATGTATGATCATTCAACTTTATGGAAGTTAAATCTCTTTTTTCAGGGTTCGTACGAGTGCTTGAAATCTTTGAAAATGCTTGATTTCAATGTTGCGTTTTCAAGGTCTGAAAAGTGCTTGAATTTTAGTTTAATTGCTTGCAAGTCTAACTCTGTGATGTGATTAATTTATTTATTTTTAATATTAACTCAAGCCAAAGCTACTTACACAGAGGTGATACATTTTGAAAAATAAAACTTGATGTAAAAAAAACCCAAACCCATTTCCAGGTGTTCTCAGGTTGACTCCAGGTATATTTTGATCTTAATCTTTGTCTCGGTTCAAGTGTCTGAAGAACACAAAGTGGCTTCCTTTTTTTTTTTTATAAAACTTTGTGTTATTCTTTGATTTCTCAACTTTTTGCTATTATAAAACACAATTTTAGATGTTTATACCATAAAACAATATACATCATTCTGATAAAAAGTGATTAAAAATAATCCAGAGTATATGTATTCTTGTAGATATGTATTTAACACCAGTGATAAAGTGAACATGACCCTTAAAAGTGCTTAAATTTGACCTTGAAAAATGTGTACGAACCCTGTTATGTGCATTAAACCAATTTTTTCGTTTGAAATTGATGTTAATCAGCACAGTCACATGATACATATTATAGTAAAATATATTGGTTAATAAATGAAATGATTGTAAACTTGTTTTTTTTTTTGCTCTAACAGGAATGAGTGTGTGGAGAAGAAGGATTCTCCTGAAGTCTTCTTCTGTTGCTGTGAAGGAAATTTATGTAACGAGAAGTTTTTCTACAGGCCTGACCACAGTGTCCCACCTCTAATACCCAGTAAGCCCCGCCCTCCCTTGTTCACCTGTCCACCTGTCATACTTCTGTAAACTGACTGTGTTTTGCTGCTGCAGCGCCCAATAAGCCGGTGTCTGGGCGTCCGGCGGTACTGACCACACTGATGTACACACTGGTTCCCATCATGGCTCTCACCGCCATCATCCTGTTCTGTTTCTGGATGTATCGACACCACAAACTGGCCTACCCACCTGTCCTGGTGCCCACACAGGTGAGACAACCACATACCTTTGTGTTAGTTCAACAAAGCATTTAGATTTAACTGATATTTATTTATGTTGGTGTTTACAACAGTACACCATCTGAAAAACATCCATGAGACACTTGTAGAGAGGAGTCAGAACTCAGACACAGTGGTACAACAGCAGGGAAATGCAATCAGGAGATGTTTAGGAACAGGAAAAGAATAGTGAAGGAGGTGGTTTAAAATGAATCCAGAATTGCCGCCCCCCCCAAATCATAGATAAAGGGTTTCAGTTTGCTCCTGTAGGGTCCATTTAGTCAAACTATTCCCAGGTCAGACTAAGTGCAATTCACAAGACTCTTACTACCAAAACAAAATCATGGACCCCTCACCCAGTTTAGGGAAACCACAAACGTCATGATCTGAATCCCTGTGGGGTCTGCGATTGGACTAATATCTTATGTAAAGGTGTTTATAAGTTCTTATGGCACCAGGACACCTTAGGTCCAAGTCCATGATGGACTTTATAGTTGTGTCATCAGACTTGTGGCTGAATTGTTGATCAGCTGATCAACACCTGGTGGTGAGATGTATCTGGTGTTTATGGAGGATGTAGGACAGATCAGAAAGTTCAGTACAGATGATGACAATGTTTACCTGTTAGTAACTCTTTTACTGCACACTATGGATAATATTAGTAGGTATAAGTACATATCTGTGTATAATACTAGTAGGTATAAGTACATATCTGTGTATGATGCTAATAGGTATAAGTATATACCTGTGTATAATATTAGTAGATATAAGTACATATCTGCGTATAATATTAGTAGGTATAAGTACATATCTGTGCATAATATTAGTAGATATAAGTACTTATCTGTTTATAATATTAGTAGGTATAAATACATATCTGTATATAATATTAGTAGGTATAAGTACATATCTGTGCATAATATTAGTAGGTTTAAGTACATATCTGTGCATGATATTAGTAGGTATAAGTAGATATCTGCGTATAATATTTGTAGGTATAAGTACATATCTGTGCATAATATTAGTAGATATAAGTACATATCTGCGTATAATATTTGTAGGTATAAGTACATATCTGTGCATAATATTAGTAGATACAAGTACTTATCTCTTTATAATATTAGTAGGTATAAATACATATCTGTATATAATATTAGTAGGTATAAGTACATATCTGTGCATAATATTAGTAGATACAAGTACTTATCTCTTTATAACATTAGTAGGTATAAATACATATCTGTATATAATATTAGTAGGTATAAGTACATATCTGTGCATAATAGTAGGTTTAAGTACATATTTGTGCATAATATTAGTAGGTATAAGTACATATCTGTATATAATATTAGTAGGTATAAGTACATATCTGCGTATAATA
>JAPTYQ010000015.1:34733436-34748021 GCA_029814465.1 Ostorhinchus cyanosoma | reverse complement strand
AATTATGAAAGAGCTGCAGCATCTGAAACCGACCACAGTGAACATTTGATAAACAGAACCACAGTGCTTCAGTTTCACACTCACAGTTTGTCATGCATGTTATGGATTGTGATTGTCTCTCTCAACTCACCATATATTTTATATTGGTAAGTTTTCTTTTTTTTTTTTTTTTTTTTTTTAATCAATTACTAGAAATTTCAGGCAACCCCATTTACATTTCAGGTGACCTCACATGGGGTCCTGACCTCAAAGTTGAAAAATACTGTTCTAACCTGAGACTGGGGGGATTCATCAGATGCTTCTAGATCATCAACATCAGGTAGAAAAAAGAAGGCATCCATGTTGGACCTGCAGAGAAACAGACATATAAGGTAGTCATGGAGATGTGGAGAGAACAGTCACTCATTCATTCATTCATTCACTAACCATGACTGACCTGTATAGTTGTACATTCAACATGAACAGAAATGAGTCACATCTGAACATCAACAGTCACAGACTTTGGTTCTTCATAGTAAAATAGATCCAAATAACATAGATCTAATCAATCTAGTTCACATTAACATAGATCAGGTTAACATAGTCCACATTAACATAGATCAGCTTAACATAGAACAAATCTACCTGCTGCTCCTGAAGAAATGAGGGGATGAAATGGAGCGTCGTCTGTTTTTATAGACCGAGGCTCCACCCACTCCTCTGCACCAGGCTGAGGAAATCAAGTGACTTACAGGAAACACTTGTTTTCTTTCAATTTCAATTTCACTTGCAGTTGTTTGTTCTATTTAAACATTTGCACTAAAATGTTTCAGTTTCTCTTCAAACTGAAACTGAAATCTTGTGTAAACATGATTCTAATTTGAACGTGTTCAGTTTATTTATCAGTGTATCTAATGCGTTATAACACTGAGAACATATGGACAACATATCGTGGACCTGGTGGATAACTATGGGATGGATTACAGAGCTGTACAATACTACTTGGAAACACTGGACATTTTTATATTTATACCAATAATCATAACAGGTTATTGTGGGTCTTCATCAGGTGGTTATTGTCATTCCTTTTGCAGTGTGTCCTGCTGTTCTACAGCTAAAGTAACAGATACTTGTGCAAATATATTTAGTATATTTTTAATTTTGTTTTGTTTTTTACTATTGTCTATTTTATTTATATCTTTTGGTAGCTTGCATTGTTATGAGTATGTTTTAATATAGTGATGAAATTGACATTGTCACTGAACTGTTTCAGTTTAGTTTATTTCAAATATGCGACAAAACAAAAGTACTTTCTAGTCCTTAGAAATAAAACAGACTAAGAAAATATGAAAAAACTTTGTTTTTGTTATCATTTAACAGTTTGTGATAGTCTTTCTTAGTTGTTCTTATAATATTAGTTAACTTATTTTTGTATTTCTTGAATTTATTTTCAGCATCCTTAGTTCTCTGTTTTATAAATTCCATATACAGTGTTTTCCTTTTTTGCAGACATTATATAAGCCCTTTAATCCACAAATGATGTGTATATACTGTATTACTTTCCTACTAACTTTTTTTTAAAGGACAGTGTTTATCATATAATAGTCTAAATATACTTAAAAATTCATCATAAGCCTAGATAATGTTTTTTTTTTTATTTTATTAAGTATGTTATCCCAGTGATGTGTCATCAAATCACTTTTAAATGCTTTTATTGACTCTTCTGTTCTAATTCTTCTGGATATTGTTTATATGTCCAGTCTTGTAGCTGCTATGATGTATTGTAAAAGCTGGTAAATGGTTACTGATGTCATTAATTGTATTGAATTATATAAGTATATTCTACTTGTACATATATTAATACACACACAGATCAGTGCATGTTTGGTCATAGTTCTGCTCAAATTACAAACCTAAGACTTCTACACAGGACTTTACTTCATATTTTTCTGGGTTTGGTGCTTTAATTTAATATTTCCATGTTAAAAATGAAAGTGAATGTTTGTGAAAGGGCGTTGACTCCTTGGACATACTGTTATCAAAGTTATCAGAACTCAGTGAAAGTGAAACCTGTAAGTTGTTTCTTCTAAATCACATGGTTTCCATTGGATGGAAGACGGTGCCAGGGGGAGGGGTCAGTGTGTATAAAGGCTGGAGACGATGGAGGCATTTCACATCCACCCGGAGCATCCTGAAGGTACGTCTCCATCATCTGATTCTCTGACATTGATTGTCAGATCAGGTCAGACATAAAATAATTGTTTTCAAATCAGTCAGTTTTAGTTGTTTGTGATATTGAACTGTTTTCTGTCTACATTTTCAAGTTCTAGATGTTTTACCATTTTTATTCATTAATCTGAGTTTACTCAGCTTCATCCACTAAAGCTATTTATTCTGTTTCGGATTAAAAGTAAATCAATATAATTGACATTTAATCAAAAATAATGCTTAAACATTCTTTCAGTTTTTTGGTAAAACGGTAAATTGAAATTGATCATTCAACAATAATTATATTTCAACTTTTAAAATGTAATTTGGGTCAAAGAGCCTCTACACTCTGGTGTATTAACCACGACAGAAACATACAGCATGATTTTAGTTATTGCCAAGGCTGTTAATTTATGGATGCTGAGGCTAAAACTGTACCTTATTTTATCAACATTTGAGTGTGGACATATTTTATTCTTTTTAACTGCTGCTTTTACTGAAAAAGTATTTCATTGTTTTGAAACATGCCTTTTTAAACAATGATGATAAATCTGATATAATGTAATTAATTGAATCATTTAAATGTGCATTAGTGTGTTGAATGATATGAGATTGAATTTTATCAGTTACAGATAAATTCACTGTTTATTTACAGCATCTCAGTGAACAGGTTTATGATAAAATGGATGTCTGTTTGAGGACGATGGATGGATGGACGGACGGACGGATGGATAATAGAGAGATGACAGATGATTGATGGATGGATGATGTTGGATTTTCTCTTTCTTTTTCTTTTGACAGGTTTGGACAGGCCTCTCTGTTTTTTAGTGAATATTTGACCATGGGAGCAAAACCGAGCGCAGGTGAGACGTCCATGTACCTGGGGATCTGTTCATGACTGAAGTAATGACCAAATGATGAGTTTATGGTTACCATGGTGATGCTCATGAAGTCGGTTATTATGCAGAACTATACACTCCTGTAAAACAACTTCACACAAATGTATTCATCTCTTCATGTTTCCTTTTTTTTCCAGAACCAGAACCATGTCCCAGTAAGAAATGTTTTTCACTCATTGTTTATAGATTGAATCCAATCTGTTATTGATTCACAACGAAATAAACTGATCCAAACCATGTCTCACAACATCATTAAATGTCCTCAGCTTTTGATGAACCATGGAGGAAGATAGACTGGAAGTAAGTGGACACGGACATCTGGGAACAACAGCGTAGAGGACATAGAGTGGACAGAGTGGATGTACAGAGGACATAGAGTTGTTCATGTATAATTTTCCATACATGAGGCTCATGTAACAAATGTTAACATATTTGTACAAACTTATAATTAAACTTATACTTAAAGCTTTAGTTAAACCTATAATTAAACCTATAGTTAAAACTATAGATAAATAGTTAAATGTGACGTCAGCTGTAACCTTGGTCCAACAGAGCTAAAGGGGAGAACATCCGTTTTGCCTCCGAGTATCAACCTTTGAAAGATGACATCAAACATCTGCGGATTCTCCTGTATGGACCAGTCGGAGCTGGAAAGTCCAGCTTCATCAACTCCATCAGCACCACCCTGTTGGGCAGGATGGCACTTCCAGCTGCAGTCAGTGCAAACAATAAAGCCAAAAGTTTCACCAATGAGGTACGTGACCTTTGACCTCTTGACCCTTATCCTGTAAAGGTTTTCCATGTGTCTGCTGTCCTAAGAACCAGCCGGTTTAACCCTGAACTCAGTTATCCATCCTGAACCTCCCACCAGTTCATTTATCACTGAAGTCCTGCAGGTGTAGCTGAAGGTCCAAGGTGGACTGTTCAGGTGTCCAGGGTGGACAGTGTTCAGGTGTCCTGGTGGGATTCACCATGGAGGGTCAGGTAAACTAATGTTAAATGTCACTGCTGTGTTTCTGGGCTACAGTACATGACTCACAGAATCCTGAAGGTAAGAGGAGTTTACTGTTCATTCGTCTGCAATGACATCATGGGGCTCGAGGATGGAGAGGACGTCGGAGTTCGACCTGAGGACATCAAACTGGCCATGGAGGGATATGTGGAGGATGGCTACAAGGTACGACCGGTTCACCTGGTTGAACATTATCCATAGAATGTTGTTCTGATAGATCTGTCTCATTAATTCAGTTGGATTTCTGTTTTTCCAGTTCAATCCAACCTCTTCACTGTCAAAGGATGATAAGAAATACCGGCCATGTCCTGCTCCAGATGAAAAAGTCCATGTGTTGGTTTGTGTCCTTAATGCCAACGCATCAGAAATTAAGTCCTCAGTCATCCAGAAGATGAAGGCCATCAGAGAAACAGCCAGAGACATGGGTAAGACTGGGGTCAGAGGTCAGTGCTGAACCTCTTTCTGTTTTATCGGCCTACGCTGCCTCCTGGACAGGTCATCATTATAAATGAGAAGTGGTTCTCAGTTGAACCTGCCTGGTAAAATAGAGGTTAAATAAAATAAATACATGACTAAATAAATTCATTACTTTTAGGTAAAACTAGTTACATGGGTAAGACCGGGGTCAGAGGTCACTAATACCTTAAAGGCCTACAGCTGTGTTCCCAAATCCAGAGTCTGGACAGACCTGGTTCTATGGCGCCTCCCGGTGACAGTACAGTGTAGGGTGGGCTGACCATGAGTCCAACAGTGCCTCCTAGAGGGGTACAATAAGTCATACTTGACCTGATCATTCCTCAAGGTGGTCTATTTTCACTTACAATTTCTTAGCCACAATGACAGAAAAACATAGATGACACATATCTGACAACGTCCACAATCAGTAAAAGATGATGTTCTACAGAATCATTCACTAGTAGTGTGTTCCATGTTCTGAAGCAGATATCAGCAGCTCTAGTCATTCATGGACTTAATGTTCATGAATGCTTCGTGAACAGTTAAATATGTCTTAGCGCCCCCTCTAGTTGACAGGTTATGTGCTCAGCTTCTGCTTAGTGTCCACATCTAATGTTACTGTGATTGTAAAAAAGAAAAAGAGTTTCATCAGAGGTGGTACTTGGACCACGAAGGAGGAGAAAAAATAGAACATTTACAATGGAGTCCCACAGAGCTGCTGTTAGGACCTTCAAGAGATTTACAGCAGAAACAGGAAGTCCAATTTTATTTTTGCCTTGTCTTAAAAGAGTTTCACCATTTCCTATGAAGACGTGTGTTGCTGAGCTCTTGACCAGGTGGATCTTGATCTGAATGGGTCTTTACCTTTTTAAATACAGGTTAAAAAGTTAAATAAAGAACAAAAGCCTTAGAAACCTGCTCAACCTGGAGTTTCTTTGTGAATCTGCAGGGATTCCTCAGCTGGCGATCGCCACTCAGATTGATGAAGCCTGCCCAGAAATCCAAAAGGACCTGAAGAACGTCTATAAGAGCAAACATCTGAGGGAAAAGGTCAGTTTTCTTTCACCAAAACTTTTAACCTTCATCTGGGTACAACAGTGTAATGACCTGCTCCTTTCCACATGCAGATGTGTTTCCTTAGCTCCAATGTGGGAATCCCATTGAACTGCATCTTTGCTGTGAAGAACTACAGTGACGGAGACAACGACTGTGACGACGACATGGACACGCTGATCCTGACGGCACTAAGAAACATATTGAATGTAGGAGATGACTTCATCAACACCATGTAAAACATCTGTACACCCAAATATACAGGTGTATTTAAGTCCATGTTTTCACCCAGAGAAACATCACATACAGATATGGATTAAATATACGGAGGTTTATGTAAAGGTTCCTCCTTAGCAATGAGTAAACTCTGTTACTTGCCTGTTGGGCTTCGGTCAATCAATGATTTTTTTTTTTTAAATATTCATTCATCTGGTGAAATTGAAAAAAACTGTGTTAAATCATATAAATATAATCTTATGAGGAATGTAATGAATGTTATGTAACTGCCATTGATAAAGGCTGTTGTCATTTCTTAATACCAAGAACGCAGAATACGATCTTACAACTTGGTGAGTATGGTCTTGGTAAGAACAGTCTCAGAGAACGTACTTCCTAAGAACGCCAGTACTTGTGAACTTTCCTCCCTGTCTCTGCTGTATTTACTCCATCGCCTCCTTAATGTATTTCCCTCAAATCACCACAAAGTCACTTGATTTGATTTCAATGTATTTGTACTAGTATTTACATGTTATACATTTTGTATATTTCTCAAAACGTAAAAACATTTTGTCAGTTTAGCCAGGCACAGCCGCCGGCACAAACTGCATCTTGGGAATTATTTCCCAGCCAAGTCTACACTAATCATCAAGCAGAGCATCCTTGGTTTAAGCTAGCTGACAAGAACAACATCTGGGTATTCTGCACATTCTTGATTTATGTGAACTGGAACTGCTTGGGCTGTGACTGATGACATTTTACAAGTACGTGAGAAAGGAAGAACAGACAAGAATGCGTATTGAGAAACGGCCTGTGTCTCTGTCATTTATTAATTCAATGTAGTTTGGAAGAGATGTAGCTCCTTTTCAATATCTTTATTTCATGTTTGTCTCTTTTACTAATTCATAAAAAAAAATGATGAATGATAATAAATGTTTTTGTTTCCATTCTTAAATCAGACATTCATTTTGTCCTGTGTTCTGTGAAGTACATTATTGTTAAATACTGAACACAATAATGACTGAAAATATGACAATGAAAATGACACCACATTATGATGGTAACTGCTGGTTTGATGCTGGTTTGGTTGAAACATCTGAACCAGAAGGTGATGCTTTATATCATTTTCACTTCAGGTCAGTATGGCGTGTTACTGTCATGAATATTGTGTTGAATAATACTATAATCAATCAACAAAATAATTCTACAACTAATACTGGCAATTACTTAATTATTATGATTTATGTAAAATATAATGTTTATTTGTATGTATTTATATATCTGGAACTGTTATGAACCTTGTTTTATTTCTTATTATTTTGGAGTAATTAACATATAAATGAGGCCAACGCAATGTCAATGATCTAAGTACATTCATTTGTTAAAATTTCTTCTATAGTCATTACCCAGGTTTTAATGTGTGGTTTATCTACACTTTAGCCTCAGTTGACTACAAACATCACATCATCATTTTTTATTCAAAGTTTTTCAGCATTAAAGTAAAAAATTTATAAAAACTTTACTAAAAAGGTCCAAGGTTGTGATGTTATAATGAAACTGGGGGGACAGTAGAGGGGCTATGGGGATGTAAGTGATGATGTCACAGTCACCTGTTTTTCTGGTTCCGGGTCCAAACAAATCCAAGATGTTCAGCCTACAATGCAAATGGATGAAAGGATGACTTTTTTTTTTTTTTTTACCATCACAAACTGCTTTTCTGATGTGTCAGAGAAAAATGGTTTGAACTGTGTTGAGTCGAACTGTGTTAGTTCTGCAGTCCACATCAGTTTTTCAATCATATTTTGTCTTTAATTCATGAAGACTGCTGTGCACGGATGTAAATTAGACTTCATTTACCTTCTGCTGAACTGGACAGAACAGATAAAAGTAATATAAGAAATAAGAAATATGAAGTATGAACATGTGGAAACACCTCATCAAAGATTTATTCTAGATCAAGTAAATATATGAATATCCTGTTAAATAGATGCAGTGGGTGCTAATTAGCCAAGATGCTGAAATTCACTAGCACCAAACTTCCTTGTTTTCTCATTTGATTAATACTTGTAACTTTATTTATGACCTTCATCGTCTTCCTCTACACTATGTCATCATATGTGAAGTGGCAGAATGACAAATGGATGTGTTTTATGGAATCAGGACTGTAGCAGATTGAAAACAGATGAATGAACAGAAGTGGATCCAGAAACAAGAAAAACCGACTTTTTTTTTTTTTTTTAGCATATACAAAACTAACAAACAAATAAAATTCAAAGGTAAATGTGAAACTTTGGATGAAACTTTAGGATTACAGAAATAAATTTTCAACTATTTTCCATGTACTCAAATATTTTAGTTTGTCGAGATCATTCTGTGTCCGAATTCTTCTTATTTTTAGTTCTTTCTAGTCATTTTTATCCTGTCTGATAGTCTATTCACGTTTATATACGTACATTTGGGTCCAACCAAGCAAATGTGAACATCAACATGAAAAAGTAAATTGGCACGCATCATTTGTCAAGTGGGATCATTTTTTTAAGCTAAAGATCTTTATTTAATGGAACTGCTATCCTTTTTAAAATACCATTTGTAAAATTGTACTTTTCATACCATATCCATAACTCGAATTTGACGAAAAAAATTATGTCTAAAAAATATTACAATGTATTCAGTCTATTGATTATATAGATGACTGTTAAGTTTCAAGTACCGGTATTAGATTTTCATTATTTTGTGAATATTATTGATATTTATGAGTTTGAATGTTTGTGAGTTACTTAAAAGGCCCTGTCCACATGTTATGACAAAAATACTAATTTTTTATTTTTAAGTTGCTTATAATTCCAATATTTGAGTGAAATTTTCAGAAAGTAATGATTTTTTGATACATTTTGGGTGATGCATACAATGGTAAAGACTTTCCACATTCTCTTCTCCTGAAATATTGGAGAACATCTGACTAAGCTACATAAGCCATTTGTACTCTAACAATCTATATTTGGTGTTAACAGGTTAAGTCTGAGCTTTAAAACACGCAATTTCCCAATGTGCTTCCTGAATATCTAAGTTTAAGCTGTGTTTCCAAGCCTCTAGTTCAGGGGTGTCAAACTTATTTTAATTTAGGGCCACATTCAGCCTAATATGACATAAAGTGGGCCAGATCAGTAAAATAATATAAATAATAGGAAAAAAAAAACCTTACAAATGCTGTCAACGTCAAAGTTTTCTCTGTGTTTTTTAGTGAGGCAGGATATTAGTAAAATTCCACATATATTTCAGGTTATTCCCATTTTTTTTCCATAAAAGGCTAGTCTTTTTTGTCCCTTTTTTTTTTTTTTTTTTTTTTTTTACAGTAAAACAAAAGGGAAATTAGCTTATTTCATTATTTATAGGTTAATCTGATAGTATTTCACTGATCTCATCCAATTTAGATAGAATTGACCTAAAATGATTTTAACCTCCTTGATTGTAAATATCTTCAGTGTAATTTTTGCATTTCCCAAATTCAGACTGGACCCTTCAGGGCCGGTTTTGGCCGCATGTTTGACACCTGTGTTCTAGTTTTTGGATATTTGAATCCTTTGAAAAAGTCATTAACAGTTCATAGACCCTTAGCTTTAATATGGGACAGTCAGGTGTTCAACCCAGGATACGTTTATGAGTGGATATAAAGTGTTTAATTTGTTGGTATTTAATAGTTTGGGAAATTTATATTTAAAGCTTCTACAAGAGACGACAGATTTAACTCTAAAAAAGAAGAGAAAGACAAGAAGCACTTCAGAAGAAAAGAAAACTAGGCCGAGCAGTGGAAGAATACGAATTTACCGCCGGATCACACAGTGACTCGGCTCGGCTCGGCTCGGCTCGGGGGAGGAGTCCCGGATAGAGGTCAGGTGAGTGGATGCATGTCTGGGTCATTCCAGTTTACACAGTTTGTCGATATCACGGGATATTGTGATGTTAAGTTCAGTATTTTGTACAGAGTGTTAGCTTAGCTTAGCTCCTGTTAGCGCCATGTTGAAATGAAACCGGTTGAATCTGGTTTGACATTTCAGTTAGCCTTTTATTAGACTGTTAACAACTTGACTTTGCTTTAACATAAATAATAAAATACGATGTAAAAAGAGCTGAAATTACACTGGACAACTGTTATGTGTGTTTCTGGTAGGAGTTTAGTCAATTGTGTCAGTCTTTAGTCAGACTCCAGCGTCCTGCTCTGTGTGGTCCCAGTAAATAGCCTGAGCCCTTCAGTGACCCAGTTGTGTGAGTGGGTCAGTTTGTTCCACAGGTCAAATCAGCACCAAAATCAGTTTGAGTGATGGTGATGGTGTGCAGAGTTACACTGGTTTCCAGTTTGGCTCCTGTTTTCTAGATGACACTGCTGCTGTAGCAAGGTTCCCACGCATCCTGGAAAACCTAGAAAATGATTGACAAATTTTCCAGTCGTGGATAACAGATGGAAAATGAGGGGGGAAAAGGCTAAATGTCCTGGAAATGGTTAAATTATCCTGGAAAATTATTTACCCTCCCCCTGCCTTGTGACCTTCTGTGCCGAAACTGAGATTAAACAAGGGAAATAGTTTTTCAGTGATTTATTGAAAATGTACAAATATTTTTAGAGGAAGTGTAGGAGAGAAAGTAAGAGAAGAGAACGTTGAGATGGATTTGTCCAATTGAACATTGTAACTCCAGTTTGTCATGTTAATGAAGTGCTATGCTGTAATCTGTGGGTGTGTTTGCATTATTGTATGATACATTTGTCTGAATTATTTTTAACAGATACATTTTAGACATTGGCTGCACATCAAATGTCTGAGTAATAAACATAGAAACAATCTGCGTAAATGTAAGTTATAACTGTAGAAAAGAACACTTCCAAAGCATGAGGGGTGCAGGGGAATGGATTAGTGTATGATGTGATAACTTGTCTTTGTAGTGGCTGAAAATGTCCTGGAAAAGTCCTGGAAAATAATTTCAGGGAAAGAGTGGGAACCCGGTGTAGCTAGCATTAGCTGTAGGTACATAAGTTAGCTGCTGTGATTCTGTTAGCTCCTTTGATAAACAGTTTGTTATATTAAATTTATGTTTTGTAATGATTAAAATTTAAGGTAGCATTATTCATTATCTTTACATCACAGAAACTGATGTAAATTACTCAAATTCTTGTGACAGTAAATGGCATGTATATGTACACAGACCAAATGAGCAGACAGCTGACAGATAAAACACTAACACTGCTAACATTAACCAGTGAAATATTAGCTAGTGAGATAATGTTAGCCCATGGATAAACTGCAACTAATGTGAGATAACCACAGCTAACATCAGCTTGTCAATCTAGTTTGCAAGTGCAGTCGGAGACTAAGGAAAAAGTAAATTTAATACAGAAATGTGTTGATTTAAAAAAGAAAAAAAATGTATTAACGGTTGCTGGTCCAGAAACAATAAATAAAAATAAAGAATAAAGAAAAGTATGTCCTTTCATTAACATCACACATCAGACACAGTGATTCGAGGAAAAAAGAAAAACTGAAAGGACTTTTTGAGAACCAGTGTACAGTTACAGTAATCTGTACGTCTAAAGTCGGGTCCAGCCTGTGTCTGACCATCATGCAGCAGGGACGAAGGATAACGTTCAGTCTACATTTGAATGAGGCCACTTATCCACTGCAGCTGCTTCTGTGGTTGGTCAGAATGTGGTGGAGGTTCACATTGCTGGTTCTGTGATGCCTCTGCTGATGTGGAAACTGTTGCCTTACAGCTCTCCAGTTCACAGTGGGGTTAGGGTTATGAAAGGCAGTTCTGCCAAGTGCCTACAGGGGACACTGCTGCTCACTGTGACTCAGTGCAGGATTTAGTGTCCTGCAGCTATTTTGTGTGAAACCTGAGACTAGCTGAGTCTGTTACAACACCTCCCAACCTGATTCAAACACCACTTACAAAACCAGTTACAACACCTGTTCTACCACCAAGACCAGTTACAACACCGGTTCTACCACAGAGACCAGTTATAACACTGATTCTACCACAGAGACCAGTTACAATGCCAAGACCAGTTGCAACACCGGTTCTATCACTAAGACCAGTTACAGTACCGGTTCAGCCACAGAGACTACAACACCAAGACCAGTTACAACACTGGTTCTACCACTGAAACCAGTTACAACACCAGTTCTACCACTGAGACCAGTTACAACACCAAGACCAGTTACAACACTGGTTGTACCACAGAGACCAGTTACAATGCTGGTTCCACCACAGTTAAGTTAGTTAAATGGCTAGGTTAGTTAAGTGGTTAGATGAGTTAGCTGGGTAGGTTTATTAGTTGGGTTAGGTAGTTGGGTAGGTTAGTTAGTGGATTCAGGTAGTTGGGTAGGTTAGTTAGTTGGGTTAGGTTAGTTAGTTGGGTCAGGTAATTAGGTTAGGTATTTGGGTTAAGTTACTTAGTTGGGTTACAATAGGTAGTTGGGTTGGTTACTTAGTTGGGTTAGATTAGATACTTGGATAGGTTACTTAGTGGGGTTAGGTTAAGTTAGGTACTTGGATAGGTTACTTAATTAGGTTAGGATTGGTAGTTGGATAGGTTAGTTAGTTCAATGTGGTGAAAATGGAGCCTCATTTGGTTCCAGTGTGTTCTGCCAGATCCAGATTTACTCTGATCCTCGACTGTGAGGATAAACTTTGTCCTTTGTGAAGATAAAAATAATTCAGCAGATGCAGAGTGGGGAAGTCCAGGCCTCATTAAACCTACAGACACAGGGAAGAGCAGACATACAGCTACCTCCCATTAAATAACACCTGAACATCTGTTTAATAAATCCAACCTGAACGTCTGTCTAATAAATCCAACCTGAACGTCTGTTTAATAAATCCAACCCGAACGTCTGTTTAATAAATCCAACCTGAACATTCATTTCGTCTCCAGAACATTGGACTATATTGACATGAGGTTCAGCTCGAACATAGAACTGATTATTCATCTAAACATTATGGAAACAATCATCTAGGAAAAAAACGTTATTGTTATAGATCAGGGGTGGCCAGCCCTGGTCCTGCAGAGCCACTATCTTGCATGTTTTAGATGTGTCCCTCTTCCAGCACACCTGATGGTCGTTATCAGGCTTCTGCAGAGCTCGGTGATAGGCTTATCATTTGAATCAGGTGTGTTCTACCAATGTTAGAACAATGATGAAGCAGATCAACAGCTGCCTTTGGCTCCAGGTGTTGTGCGATTGGTTGATCAGAGCACTGTGTTGTGTAAACAGTGGTGGTGGTGTTGTAATGGGCTGATGGGATGGGGGCGGGGCTGGGGGCTCTGAGTGACAGGGACAGCCTCTGCCTCCTTTTGGTCTGCAGTTATTTAATGACTCAGGACTGTGGTGCGTTCAGGGGCCACAGCTTCCTCTGAAAACACTCAGTCTGAGTCTGAATGCACTCATGTCACAACACATTCACCATCAGTTACAGAAATGTCCAGAAGAACCAGACTCTGTTCGCTACTCTACGCTTACTCTGAACACCAACCTGTTCCTTTTACTAGAAGGCTAGAAAAACTGTATTGTAAAACTAATGGGTTCATTCTAATGTAATGAATAGTCAATCTGTTTGCTAACAGTGGCTTTGTTACTGCCGTAAAAGAGACGATGGAGGAACCAGCCCTTCACTTAGAACTCAGATGGAGACATGATGTAGACCATCTCAGACATGGAGTTAATGTCGGAAAACACAATATCTGAAGCACACAACCACACGTGATGACTATGTATTGAACCTTTAGAATAACAACACAAAAAATACAAATAAATGTATTTATGCATTACATTTTCTGAAATGTGGATCTGTAAACAGTAGCAGAGTGGGTATGCACAGTTGTGCTCACAAGTTTACATACCCTGACTGAATATGCATGGGATGGTGTTGAATGTTCCAACATGACATTGACCCAAAATATAAGGCCAAGTCGACCTGTCACTGGCTACAGCAGAAAAAAAGTGAAGGTGAAGGAGTGCCCATCTCAGTTTCCTGACCTCAATATCATTGATCCACTTTGAGGAGGAGTCAAACATGCAGTTCATGCAAGAAAACTCAAAATCTGAAAGGAACTGAAGGGGTTTTGCCAAGAAGAATGAGCAGCTTTACCATCTGAGAAAATAAAGTGTCTCATCCACAACTACCACAAAAGATTTCCATCTGTCATTGATGTTAAAGAGGCGGGCCCAGTACAGAGGATGAAGAACTAGGGTATGTAAACTTTTGATCTGGGTCATCGGGATAATTCTTATTATGTTTTAAAAAGAGCAAACACATTTGTTTTATGATAAATGGATTCACCAAACCACTACCCACGAGTGAAAGAAAAGTTTTGTATTATCATTTAATATTCTCAAAAAAATGGACAAAGAATCACAAATTCTGCTAGGGTATGTAAACTTATGAGCACAACTGTATATTATACCGCACATGTAATTACTTTAATTTAATTTATTTATTTGCACTTCATAAACAGCAAGAGGAAAATTAAGAAAAGAAAAACACAATTTTCAAACAAGTAACATTGTACAGGAGAGGATGGAAGCCAGAAAAAAAGGCTTATGTGAATACCTCCCCAGAAATAAACAATACACAGGAAACTAGAAAAGCACTCGGAGAGCGCACACCTCCGCCGAGGCAGACACCCCCCCCCCGGACCACCACCAAAATTTAATCATTTGTTCCTTGTGCCATTTCCAACAAATCCTGAAAATTTCATCAAAATCCGTCCA
>JAPTYQ010000015.1:34710207-34720692 GCA_029814465.1 Ostorhinchus cyanosoma | reverse complement strand
AGAATACAGGTAGAACGAAGTTATACAGGTGAGAACGCAGGTAGAACGAAGGTATGCAGGTGAAAACGCAGGTAGAATAAAGTTATACAGGTGAGAACACCGGTTGAACGAAGTTATATAGTTGAGAATGCAGGTAGAACGAAGGTATGCAGGTGAAAACGCAGGTAGAACAAAGTTATACAGGTGAGAACACTGGTTGAACGAAGTTATATAGGTGAGAACACAGGTAGAACGAAGTTATGAAGGTGAGAACACAGTTAGAACTGGTACAGGTGAGAACAAATCATATGACCTACAAGTAATAAAACCTCAACATGAAATTATTAAAATGTTCTTGTCATTCATGTAAATACAGTTAATTTCATTTGTAGAACATTAACATGTCACAAGTCTTTTGACTGATTTTCACTGATTCTTTATATTTGTCCAATAATGATTTCCATGGCTCTTTGTGGATGGTTCGACTGGTTTGGTCTGAATTCAATCAGACCAGAGTCAAAGAACCTGATAAAAATCATTATGGTTTTATAGGTAGATGCTTGGAAATTATTCTTATCCCACCTGTATGAATTTAATCCAACAGTTCTTAATGGGTCGACTCTTGTTTAACGATTTGATTCTGGTTGAACGGGTCAGTTCTCGTTTAATGGTTTGATTCTTGCTGAACAGGTCGACTCATTTAACAGTTTGTCATTGAACGGGTCAACTCGTTTAACGGTTTGTTTCTTGTTGAATGGGTCGACTCGTTTAACGGGTGACTCATTTAACGGGTTGATTGTCATTGAACGGGTCAACTCGTTGAACGGGTCGACTCTCGTTTAATGGTTTGATCCTCATTGAATGGGTTGACTAACAGTTTTATTGTCATTGAACAGGTTGATTTTTGTTTAAGGGTTTGATTCTCATTGAATGGGTCGACCCATTTAGCGGTTTGATTCTCATTGAATGGGTGGATTCTCTTTTAAGGGTTGATTCTCATTGAACTGGTTGATTTTCATTTGAGGGTTTGATTCTCTTTGAACACGTCGACTCGTTTAAGGGTTTGATTCTCATTGAATGGGTCAACTCTCATTTAACGACTTGATTGTTGTTGAACGGGTTGCGTCTCGTTTAACAGGTCAATTCATGCTTAACTTGTGGATCACTTTGAGCCTCACATTTAGTTTAATGGGTTGATCTCTCTGAGCTTTAACCACTTTTTCCCTCTGAGCCTTAATGGGTCGGTTCTCATTTAACAGGTTTTAATGGGTTGATCCCATGAGATTTAATGGACAGATCTCTGACCTGTACCCGTCCATTATCGTTGAACGGGTTGGTCCCTTTGGGCTTTAATGGATCCACCGCTTTGATTTTACTGGGTTGATCCCTCTAAGCTACATGTTTAACGGGTCATATGTGTGGTTCCAGCGGAGACGGCGCCCCCTACCTTCATCCAGAGACTGCAGAGTTCCACAGTGAGGCAGGGCAGCCAGGTAAGGCTGGATGTCCAAGTGACGGGCATCCCCACACCTGTGGTCAAGTTTTACCGGGAGGGAGCTGAGATCCAGAGCTCGGCCGACTTCAGGATCCTGCAGGAGGGAGACCTGTACAGTCTGCTGATCGCCGAGGCCTTCCCAGAGGATTCTGGGACGTATTCTGTCACTGCCACCAACAGCAGCGGTCGGGCCACGTCCACCGCCGAGCTGCTGGTTCAGGGTGAGGCTTGATCAGAGGCCGTCCACACCAATAATTCTAATGACTGGTTGTGTAGACAGAGGGCGCTGCCGCTATCAGAGCCCAGATTCCATAAGGTGTTGGAGGCGCAGACATTTTCACTGTCATCCACAAACCTCGCCTAATAACTACGGTCACATACAATAAAAAATAAGTGCAGCCCAATGGAAACACAGTGGACTTTTTGCCTTGTGCAAAATATGTGTTAAATGATTTCAACACAAACTGCTGCCTTTTTTCCTTTTTTTTCTTTTTACAAAACACGACGCACAAAGTTGTATATAATCCATAAGGGAGTGTGAACCTGACTCCACTCATTTCACATCTGCATCAACGTCCATCCTGATTAATCTGACCATGTGTCCAACTCTGGACACTCATTTCAGGACTCATTGATGTCAGGTCAGTCTGTACTAGGAGGTGTCAGGGATGCACTGCACGACCGAACACTGAAGGCATCCTGTCCTTGAAAGATGTCTGACATGTTCAGTGTTTCATATCAGTCGATGCCTTAAAGACTGACTAATACTTTGCCTTCAACACTTTTTATTCTCGGACAACATAGAAACTTCCTGAAGATTTAATCATTAGTCAAGTGAATGTCATGAACAGTAACAATAACACTTGGACTATGGGCAGTGTTGTCCGATGAATGTTGAAGGTGTATTGACTTAGAAACATAATGACTCAGCCTGTTCAATTAGAAGTGAACTGGAGCCACGTCTCAGGGTCTGGACAGACTCTGACAGCTGGACACTAGTGTTAGATATCTGAGGACGGATGTCAATGCAGATCTGCACATGACCTCTGACCTTAACAACTCAATGACACAACTTTTTTCTGATTCTTATTCATGGTATTAATGGTGGTATTATTATCATGATATAAATAAGAGTTGGATAAATCAGCGGCGCAACATATTGACATGATGTCCTGTAAATTCAGATATAGTTTCATGACTCAACGTTGCCCTCTGTTGGCATTGCTCCAGTTTGTAAACAAATGGATTGTTTTTGGTGGAGTACACTTCAAAATGATTCACCATGAGGGAAAATATTCATGCGAGTAATCACAGAAAGACTAATTGATTCGTGATACTTAGGCTATAACTGAGGTTTTACAGATTTGATGAACAGTTGGTGACAAAAGTCATTTGCAGCTTTAAGTTCACGCAGTGTTTTTTGTACTGATTGAGGGTGGGGTCCTTAAATACTGCCTGGTTAAAGTAAGTATCGATAAAAACATATGGAGAAAAAACACTTAAAATAATCAGCAATTTAAGAAACATTTATGACAAACATCAAATATATTCTGAGAGAAGTAATTTACTCACTTTAACTTTCTAATCTCATAACATATTTACATTTTTCATAGATTCCTCAGCAGCAGGAGAGATTTAGTTGTTTTTTTGTGTCTTTTTTGCTTTTGTGATGGTCCTGATGTAACCTGTTTCAGAAACTGCCCTTGAGTACATCCACCAATACATGTAGAGGATGTTTTAGTTTCGGGGATTTCTGCTGCCTTCGAGTTCTGTCATTAAATAAATGGTGTGTTTTCAGGTGTGGAGCCCATTCCTGCCAAGAAAACAAAGACCGTCCGACAGACCAAAGTGGAGAAGGTACAAACATCAGCACATTCACACCTTTATGTCTTAAAGTCTGTAACGTGGCTTCACCTGATCTGACACGTGTCTGTCTTCTTCAGAAAATGGAAGCCACTTTTCATATGGAGATGCAGGTGGCAGGGGTGGAGGCTTCCCATCTTCTGGCTCACAAGACTCCACCCAGAGTTCCTCCCAAACCCACGTCCAAATCCCCGACTCAGCCTTCTCTGGGTGTCAAAGTTAGCGGACCACGGCAGCAGTCGCCGTCGCCGGTCCGACATGTGAAAGCACCCACACCCACTTCCAGGTGCAGACCCACGTCCATTTTTTCCATATATTCAAGGCGTTCACTCCTTTCACACCAACACACCACTTCAGCTTCATCAATGCAACTTTGACTTCAGCATCAGAAACACACCACATCAGCTTCAGCTTTACCTACACCACTTAAGCTTCAGCAACACACCACTTCAGCTTTAGTTTCACCAACACACCACATCAGCTTCAGCTTTACCTATACCACTTAAGCTTCAGCAACACACCACTTCAGCTTTAGTTTCACCAACACACCACTTTAGCCTCAGTTTCAGCTTTAGCTTCACTAACACACCACATCAGTTCCAGTTTCTGCCTCTGACATTGGTTCTGTTTTCAGGCCAAGTGCTGCCGGTGCTGATGTCCCACCGCCGTGGAAACGGGGTGATGTACCCAGTCCTGTGGAGGTCACCGGGGTCAGAGAGGTGAGTCTTGGGTCGGGGGTGGTGGAGGGGGTCCTCTAGTGGTCAGAGTCCACAGAACAGTTTGACAGAACAGCAGGATGAATGCTTTCATCAGTACCAAACTGATGTAGGTTCATATTTTCAACACTAGAAACACTACAGGTCATTATGTTGCCATCTAAAACAAATGCAGCTGATTTTCTTAAAGTAATATCTTCATCAGATTTGAGGGATTATTATTGTTCTCAGTGTTCCACTTGACGATCTTGTAAATGTCGTCCTCATCGTCCACAGACTGCTCTGGGGTTGGACATGTCTTGTCTGTGTCTCTGTATTTGTGTTTTTTACATGTTATGAACTAACATTCAGCAGCATCACTCTGATGAGGATATGTGTAGGCACGCTGCCATGGGAACAGACGGGGCTCAGGTCTGGGTTTAGGTACCAGGATGAGAACCCGGGATAAGAACCCAAGATGAGAGCCCAGGACGAGAACCCAGTATGAGAACTCCGAATTAGAAACTGGGACGAGAACCCGGGACGAGAACCTGGGATAAGAATATAACAGTCATAACAGAGGTTTTGTCATGACCGTTAACCTGAGTCATCAGTTCTGTTGTGTGTTGTTTATCTCAGTCTCCATGCAACGTGGTTGTTACTGGTTCAAATACTGGATTGTTCTCTAATAATGAGGTTAAACCGACTTCAGCTCATTTATGTTCATGTGTTTGACTGGTGAGTGGTTTAATTGTGATGCTGATGTTTGTGATTCTGTTGTGGGTGGAAAATGGAAGTGAATGTGTGACGGTAACAGAACTGAGCAGCTTTAGTTAGAACAAACACTTGGTCTCCAGTTGAATGTGGTGAGGCACAAAGTTTAAATTAAGACTAAATGGAAATGTCCGTGTGTCCTGAAATGAAAAAACAAAACTAAAAACATACATAAGAGGCTTTCAAACAGAGCCCTGAGGGACTCTGTTCTAGATTAAACTGGATAGAAATGTTAGTAGTGACCCTGAACCAAGAGGAACCTGGAGTGGCGAGCATTGAATTAAAGTTGATTCTTAACCTTATTTGGGTCTAATCCAGGAATTGGGTCACTTTGATGTTTTAACCTTCAGAGAAGAACCTTCTTTTTTTCATTTTCATGTAAACATGTTGTTTTCCTTCCATTCAACCAATCACATCTTCAGAAAACTCCAGATTAAATCCCTCTGGTTTTATCATCAGCCTCAAACTGTTGAAATGGAATCAGTTCCATGTGGGTCCAAACCCGACGAGAGCTACCAGGACCAGGATGAAAGCAGGGACTCCAGCCCAGAACCCCAAGACATTGACACCACTTTAAGTCCAAATATATTAAACCTTGGTTCCACCGCAGAACGTCTGATTTTTCACAGTACAGACGTCTCCCTTGGTTTCCATGACGACCAGTTGTATCGTCATGGCGACCATCAGTCTGAGGTAGACCTTTGTCACTTTGAGTGAATTTGCACCTTGTTTTCTTCCACCAGGATGTGGTTCTTGCCACGTTTGTTCACTTTCCTCTTTTTTCTCGTTGCTCTTTTTTCACTGCTTTAGTGTTTGAACGTTTTCATCCTGATGATGCTTTTATTTTCAGCCCAATATGGTTTGAGATTCAGGAAAAAGAATCAAACCTGGGACCACTTTCTGTTTTTACAGATTTTCATGTGTTCATTATTTATCTTTATCTTTAATGTTGAAAAGACAATAGTTCACAGCCATCTGTGGACCGAGTACGGAATTACAGGAGGGTCAAAATAAAAAAGTCAATAAAAATGTGTAGAAATGAATTTAAATAACAAAAGAGAAAACAAAAAAAAAGGAGTATTATAAACATTTAAATTTTCATATTTGTGCATACCATTTAATTTTTTATTAATTAGATTAAGTTCCAGGTTGTCAAACACTAATGTAAATGTTTTTACTATGGACTTAAGACACATACTTGAACTAATAATATCATACATTTTGGCAGATTTTCTTGTGTATTCTTGACCCTGTTGTCGTTCTGTATAGTAAAAGTCCTACTGGCGTGTTTTGTTGGTTTTTTTGGTGTTTTATCTGCTGCTCGTTGTGTCTCCAGGCTGGGGGAGGCGAGGTTAAAGCCGAGGCAGTGGCCACGGTGGTGGCTGCCCTTGACCTGGCTCGGGTCAGAGGGCCGGTGGTGCATGTTGAAGGGGGCGGAGCCAAAGAGCAGGAGGTGGAGTTAAGGTCGTTTGGAGGCGGGTCACAGGCTGGAGTACAGATCTTAACCACTGCTCAGGAGTTGAAAACCAGTGAAACCAGTGAAAGGCTTCTGCAGATGAACAGACAGGTCAGACAGGACCAACAGCAAATGCATCAAAACAAATCAAAAATAATCAAAAATAATTTAAACCAGGATATTCAGTCGACGGACGGGGCTGGGTACCCATGATAACTGGATCCATTCATTCACTTCCGTGTTACAGTCGCGTATTTATTAAAAAAGTGTCATATTTACAAACATAAAAGTTAAAGATTCACCAGAGAAATTAAAGTTATACCAGTGATGTTAAAGTCACGTTAGTTCAGGTTCCACATTCGGACCAATATAATCTAAAGTGCATCAGACCTGTAAAATGATAACAGGGAAAAAGAACAATTACATTATGAAAATGTTTACATCTAAAAACTATCCTTAAAATGTGAACATAGATGATCAGAAATTTCATAAGAAAAATAGCAGAAGTGCAACTTTTAACCATATTATGCCTCAGTTTATCATTTCCACATGTACATTATATTTTACAGATCACAGTGGATCTACAAATACACAAAACATTTAATAACAGGCAGAATATTGGTACAGTTACACTGATGTATATTAAGACATTTCAGATTGTTCATATTTGTTCAGATTATTCACATTTTGAGTATCAGAATCAGAGTTGAGAAAAACTGAGTGCATTTTCTAATGTCATGGATTTTTCAATTTTGACTTTACAGTTTATCTTGTTAGGATCATTGACCCTCCATCCATGACTCACATGGATTTGACCTGATTTGGACAAAACATCCAAACAGAACTGAAACCAGTTTCCTCACTTTGAACTGAGTTCTCATTTGTTCTGGTGTTTGGGTTCCAGCCCCGTCATTGAAGAACCTCAGAGGACAGACCTTGATAACCTGGTTCTTAAACATTGAAATAACTTTGGCTTCTTTTGTGCGATGGTTGTAACACTGCTGTGGTCTGTGTCGGTCACTTCAGATCCACATTCAGAAAACCTCCACCCATGTGGACTCTGGTCCCGGTCTGTCTACACTTCCACAGTTTACAGTTTCTAAAGTTTCTATCCCAAAGCCTGATTCTGGTGGTGAGGTAAGAGGAGGCTGAGAATAACCAGAATAACCTGTGAAATGTAGACTAGAAACCATCCCATAATGCCATCAGCCCATATTTAACCATTTGTCCCCACATCCATTAATGAGGCTTCATTACTAGAACGAGCATCAAGTAGAATTCGTCTGATTTATTAATTCATCTGATTAACGAATTAATCTGTTTTAACGAATTCATCTGATTAACAAATTCATCTGTATAATGAATTCATAGGATTAATGAATGTATCTGTTTAAGGAATTCAGCTGATTACCAAGTTCATCTGATTAGTGAATTCAGCTGTTTAATTAATTCAGCTCTTTAATGAATTCATATGATTAATGAATTGATCTGTTTAAGGAATTCATCTGATTAACGAAATCATCTCTTTAATGAATTCATCTGTTTAACCAGTTCATATGATTAATGCATTCAGCTGTTTTATTAATTCATATTATTAATGATTTCATGATTAATGAATTAAGCTGTTTAATGAATTCATATTAATTAATTCATGATTAATGGATTTATCTGTTTAAGGAATTCATCTGATTAACGCAATCATCTTGGTAATGAATTTATCTGTTAAACAAGTTCATCTGATTAATGAATTCAGCTGTTTAATGAATTCATATTATTAATGAATTCATGATTAATGAATTAATCTGATTAATGAATTAATCTGTTTAATGAATTAATCTGATTAACAAATTCAACCGTATAATAATAATAATGATAATAATATATCAGACTTATATAGCGCTTTTTTGGACACTCCAAAAAAAGCTTCACAAACAAACAAATGAATTCATCTGTTTAGTGTATAAATCTGATTAATGAAGATGTTGCATTTTTTTTTTTTAAATCTATGAGAAATATGTAGTTTTGCAGTTTTACTCGCTTTCGTCCTTTCATCACCTGAACAGGACAGATTATTCAAAAATACATTTTTTGTTGTGTTAGATCTTCCTGTAGATTTTTCACTTAAAACCCAGAGATAGAGTTGTTTTCATTTAAGTGTTGATGCCTTTATTATTTCATGTTTTTCATGTAAGTTTAGTATTTTAATGTTAAATTCAAGTGTCATTAATGTATGACTGAAGTTTCTCTTTCACTTCAGTCTTTGTTCTGTATAGTTTCAGGTTGTTTTTGGTTTGTGTATTAAACTAACTGGATGAGATTCAGAGCATTGGCTTTAACAAGTGGATTCTCCTCCTAAAACAGGGATGTCAAACTCAGTTACCTTCAGGTTCCAGATTCAGACCAATTTGATCTCAAGTCAAAGAATAACAGAATAGCCTATAAATAATGATAGTGCATCTGTTTTTTAGTATTAAATATTGCATTATGAAAATATTTACATTTACAAACTATCCAAACAAAAAAGATATAAATAACCTGAAATATACCCAAAATATATTTAGAAAAATAAGTGCAATTTTAACAATATTCTGCCTCAGTTTATCATTTATACATGTATGTTACCGACCATGTGGGCAGCCGGTTTTGGCCCACGGACCATATGTTTGACACCCCTGGTTCCTGAAGCATCCTGATGTCTTCCACTTGATGCTTGGTCCTGGTTGTGTCTATAGTTTGAATCCCGCTGATCCCCGTCCTCTCCGGGTTAAATACAGGTTTCCATCGCCGGCTCAGCTTTCGCCACTCTACACAAAGAGTTATCGTCCTCCGCCGCTGCCACTCGGATGATCATCAAACCTGTCAAGTCTCCGAGTCCGGCTCGTTCGGCGGCGGAGGTGCGACAGACCCCGGAGCCGGTGCTGCCACCGTTCAGAGTCTCTGTGGACAAATATCAGAGTCCATATGAGTTACAGATGGACTGGGGAGTCCAGGTCCAGGTTTGTAATGTAGTCTAGTGGATCTGGTTCTGCAGGGGGCAAGAAAACCTGATGAGAAGACCAGGATCCTTGGTCTAGATATGTCCACTATCCCCGAAAATGTCCAGTTGAAGACAGAGAAACTTCAAAAACCACTAGAAGTATGAGAAGTGACTCAGCTTCTCACTGCGTCTTTTACATTTCTTTTGTCTTTTTAATCTCGTTACATCTTTTATGTCTTTTTGTCTTTTATGTGGTCTTTGTTTCATCGTTTTAATCTTGTCATGTTATGCCTTTGACGCTTTTGTGGTCTTTTTGTGCCTTGTTACATTGTTTTGGTCTTGCTGTGTCTTTTGTATTGTTTTTTTTGTACATCTACTTGAAAAATTTATTGAGGTACACCCATGAAGTATTTGTACCTCTGCCAAAATTCCCCAAACCTGCAGGTTTTGGTTGTAGCGCCATCATCAGAACAAACTGCTGAAGGTGCTTCAGGTTTTCTTGGTCTCTGTGTAAATCCACTGTTAGTGTGAGTCTAATCCACCTTTAACACTCTCTGTGATGCCATTGACCTCATCATCCTCACCTCTGGAACACCTCAGCCTCTATCTGTCGTCTTCAGCACCATCTGTCTACGTGTCCCCGTGTTAAGTCCTCCCCATGTTTGGGATTTTATCAACATGTGAATGTGCTGTGAAATAGTAATGAATCCAACCTGATCCACAGGCACTGGAGGCAGCTGCTGTTGCTGGTGGAGATGGCGTGGTCCCGCCCACTCTGCTGTCGGTGAGTATCTAAAACAGATGGAGAGACAGTATGATTCTAAATGTCTTTGGGGTCCTCCAGCAGAATCCAGCTGTCACCATGAACATATTTTATTGTGAACAGACAAATATTTACTCATATCAGTACAAGTTTAAACCTCTTGAAATGTTATTTTATTATTTTATCCAGTTTTCTTTGAGTGAATTTATCTGATTTGTTCATGTCCCTCATAATGTCCTTCTAACTTGAGTTTGATTAACGTTTAAATGAAAATAAATGAAAATATTTTTTAGATGTCATTATACTCAACAAGTGTTTCCATAAAACAAGTCATTATGATCATTTATATTTTATTTTCATAATAATGTTTAACATTCTACATATGTCCTTGAAATTGTTGTCCATCCTGTTACTTTGGGGGAGCCACCCCTTCAATAATCTGGATATATAATATATATATATATATATATATATATATATATA
>JAPTYQ010000015.1:34685088-34705505 GCA_029814465.1 Ostorhinchus cyanosoma | reverse complement strand
AGAAGCAGACGTCCAGAAAGGAATCATGGGAGTAAAAAATAAAATAGCTACACGTAATTTTAAAATTATTTTTGCACATGTTTTCATTCATAAAATGGCCAAAAATGAACATTATAAGCGGCTTTCTTGATTACTATAAATAAATTATTTAAACAGCATTTGTATAGAAATGATTCTGTCCCAAGCCTTTTGATCATTATAGGTTGTTGATTACTATATCCGTGACCACTATAAGCGGTTTCCACTGTATTATGTATTTTCTGCAGGAGTTCCACCTATCTGCAATTGAGCTGAGGGTCATCCAGGAGATTGAGCTCCGCATCATGAAGATAACCTACAAAGAGTTAGTAACAGAGGACAAAGAACTGATGGTGACCGCCACTGAGGCTGAAGCCGTGCAGTCATCATTTGAAACTCCAGTGAAAAACTACAGAATCAGAGAAGGAATGGGTGTCACCTTCCACTGCAAGATGGCTGGCATGCCCCTCCCCAAGGTAATGACTATTTACAGATTTTAAATACATTTGATAAGTGATGATGGAGTCGTAGAAAAGCCTATTTAAGTCAAAGTGGTTTTGCTGTGGCTTTGTGCTTTCAGATTGCTTGGTACAAAGATGGGCAGCGTATCAGAGCTGGAGATCGCTACCAGATGGAGGTTCTTCAGGATGGTCGTGCCAGCCTTCGCCTGCCCGCTCTTCGGCCTGAGGATGAGGGTATCTATAGTGCCTTCGCCTCCAACATGAAGGGAAATGCCATCTGCTCTGGAAAACTGTACGTGGAACCGTCTGGAGCGGTGACACCTCAGAGATATACACCACAGCCTGCAGTGCAGAGGATCAGGTGAGCTTTATGTCCTCAAACAGATCAGGTTGACAGGTAACTACCATGAGCACCTGGATGATGACATCTTCTGTCTTAGGTCTACATCTCCTCGCTCCCTGAGCCGATCCCCTGGTCGTTCTCCAAGCCGTTCACCTGGACGTTCTCCTGCTCGGCGTCTGGATGAGACAGACGAAGCTCAACTGGAAAGACTCTACAAACCTGTATTCGTCATGAAACCTTCATCATGTAAATGCTCAGAGGGACAAACTGCCAGGTTTGACCTGAAGGTCGTTGGCAGACCAATGCCTGAAACATACTGGTTCCACAATGGTGAGTGGAAGATGTTCCTATTAAGTGACGTAGGGAGGTAGATTTTATTTGTGTATAAAATCTCTGTGCATTGACCAGGGTTTTATTTTGTTTGTGACAGAATGAGCAGTTCAGATTAATATCATCCAACTGAACCACAGTTAGTTCATCTATATCTAATATTTTGGTCCATAATTATAAAGATATGCATTTGCACCTTCTCAGGACAACAAGTGGTTAGTGACTACACCCATAAGATTGTGGTTAAAGAGGATGGGACTCAATCACTGATCATCGCTCCAGCGATGCCTCATGACTCCGGAGAGTGGACCGTGGTTGCTCAGAACCGAGCCGGACGGGCATCACTGTCTGTCACTCTCACTGTCGATGGTAAGGCAAGAGAGCACTGTAGAATCTAAAAACTTTAAAGACCAACACCTTGGACATGTGTGGACTTCATTGACAATTTAATCTCTTCCTATTTCAGCTAAAGAGACACTGGTTCGCCCTCAGTTCACAGAAAAGCTGAAGAACATCAGTGTTAAACAGGGCACACTGGTGGAACTGGCTGTCAAAGCCATGGGAAACCCCCTGCCTGACATCGTCTGGCTGAAAAACAGTGATATCATCACTCCACACAAGCACCCAAATGTCAAGTAAGTTTAATTATCTTTATGAACAGTGTTAAGACTGAATGGCCTGGAATTAACTGAAATGATGTTTTGCAAATAACAGGAGAGCAAAGTTAATTGTCATGCTTAGGGGGATCTTTGGCTGTTTTTATGGCACTGTGTTTTTCAGAAACCTGCCTTTGAAAAACAGCCATGTTTTATCTACCATTGTTCTAAACCTGTAGGAAATTACAAATTCATGCAGGTTAGCGCCAACTAAATCCATTTTCCTAGAATAAATTATAAGCTCGTAGAAGTTTATGTTCACCATTTTCCTGAAGCTGCCTGATCACTACTGCACATGTGCAACTGTCAATTCAGGAAGGTCACTCCTTAGGTACTTGTATCATCAGCAATGGAAAAAATATTGTGTTTAATTCTTTTTGCCTGTCTGTCAGGTGAAGTTCTGGATTGATTACCCACCATGCAGCATTTTACTTGTTTTCCTTGAGCAGTACAAATCAAAATAAATCAGCTCAGACCTCAAAATGTAACTCTAGGAATAATATTGCATTGTTCTTCTGATGTTTCTTTGTCTGACTGTTGTTTGTTTGCATCCTGTAAAGCCCTGTGATATAACCTTGTTGTGATATAGGGCCCTACAAATAAAACTGAATTGAATTGAATTGAATTCTGTGGGAAAAATACGAAGACAATTAAATGATGATTCCTTCATTTGTTTCAGGATTGAAGGAACCAGGGGAGAGGCCAAATTCCAGATTCCCTCAGCCGTTGGCTCTGACAGTGCCTGGTACACTGCCACCGCCATCAATAAGGCTGGGAGAGACACTACCCGCTGCAGAGTCAACGTGGAGGTGGAGTATGCTGAACCTGAACCAGAGAGGAAGCTCATTATCCCCAAAGGAACCTACAAAGCCAAGGATATTGCCCCTCCAGAGGTAGAACCTCTTCACCTCCGTTATGGACAGGATCAATGGGAGGAGGGTGACCTGTACGACAAAGAGAAGCAACAGAAACCACAGTTCAAGAAGAAGCTCACCTCTGTCCGGATGAAGCGCTTCGGTCCAGCACACTTTGAGTGCAGACTGACGCCCATCGGAGATCCCACCATGGTGGTGGAGTGGCTTCATGATGGCAAACCTCTGGCAGCCGCTAACAGGCTGCGGATGGTCAATGAGTTCGGCTACTGCAGCCTTGACTATGAAGTTGCTTATGCCAGAGACAGCGGAGTCATCACCTGCAGAGCGAGCAACAAGTATGGAGTCGACCAGACCTCAGCTACTCTGATTGTTAAAGATGAGAAAGGTCTGGTGGAGGAAACTCAGCTTCCTGAAGGTAGAAAGGGAGCTCGGATTGATGAGATGGAGCGCATGGCTCATGAGGGAGGACCGGCAGGAGTCACTGCTGAGGAACAGACTGAGAAAATGAAACCAGAGATTGTTCTTCTGCCTGAATCAGTCAGGGTTATGGAGGGTGACACAGCTCGTTTCCGCTGCAGAGTGACTGGATATCCAGCTCCCAAAGTTGACTGGTACCTCAACGGACAACTGATCCGCAAAAGCAAGAGATACAGACTCCGATATGACGGGATTTATTACTTGGAGATCACTGATATCAAATCCTATGATTCTGGAGAGGTCAAAGTGGTGGCAGACAACAGCCTAGGCTCAATTGAGCACATGGTGAAGCTGGAGATCCAACAGAAGGAAGACTTCAGAACTCACCTCCGCCGCGCTGAGGCCAAAGGAGCTGAAGCTGCACCTGAACCAGGAAAAATACCATTCGAGGTGGTGAAGGAGGAACAACCTGCAGAGGACTCTCAACTGAAGCAGATGGTCAAACTAAAGAAGACCCAGAGGGTGGTCCATGAGAAAGCCACAGAGGAGTCTGCGGAGCTGAGGAGCAAGTTCAAACGCAGGACTGAGGAGGGCTACTACGAGTCCATCACTGCTGTAGAACTCAAATCCCGCAAGAGGGATGACTCCTACGAAGATCTGCTGAAGAAGACAAAGGAGGACCTGCTTCACCGTGCCAAAGAGAAGGAGGAGGCTGATAAGAAGAAGGAAGAGGAGGAGCGTCGTAAACTTACCGCCAAAGCTGTCAAACCAGAGCGAATCAAGCTCTCAGCCAGCATGGAGGCACCCAAGATCCTGGAGCGGATCACTAGCCAGACAGTCCCACAGGGCGACGAGGTCAAATTCAGAGTCCGCGTTGTGGGCAGACCAGAACCTGAATGCCAGTGGTTCAAGAATGGTGTCCAGCTGGAGAAGTCAGACCGGATCTACTGGTACTGGCCTGAGGATCATGTCTGTGAACTGGTGATCAGAGATGTCAGAGCAGAAGACTCTGCTAGTGTCATGGTTAAAGCCATCAGCAAAGCTGGAGAGACATCCAGCCATGCCTTCCTCCTAGTACAAGGTAATACTTGAAGTTTGAACATTTAAATGTGTATGCAGACACTATACTATGTTTTTTAATGAAATGTTCATATTTTTACAGCCAAACAAGTCATCACCTTCACACAGCAGCTGACTGACGTCAATGCCAAAGAGAAGGATACCATGGCTACATTTGAGTGTGAAACCAACGAGCCGTTTGTGAAAGTCAAATGGTTGAAAAATGATGAGGAAATTTTCTCTGGAGACAAATACAGAATGCACTCAGACAGGAAGGTCCACTTCCTGTCTGTGCTGATCATTGGCATGAAGGACGATGCAGATTTCAGCTGTGTGGTCATAGATGATGACCATGTGAGGACAACAGCAAAGCTCAATGTTGAAGGTGCGTTTGCTGATGACATGCTGATGTTCCCTGTCAAGTGTGATGTTTGTAAAAGCTTTTTATCTTTCTGTTGTAAGATGACACAGAGCAACATATCAGAACCCGAGAAAGAAAAATTTTATAAAATGCTGTTAAATGACCTGCTTGAAGTCCTGATCTTCTGTATCTGTGATGTTCTATCCATCAGGAGCTCCTCTAGAGATGTTGAAACAGCTGGAGAGCACCGAGGTTCCTGAGACATACACAGCAGAATTCGAGTGTGTGGTGTCTAGAGAGGATGCTGAAGGCACCTGGTTTTTCGGAGAGAAACCTCTTTCTCCCAGCAGTAAATATGTCATGACATCCCGTCGTGGAAGACACGGCCTTTCTGTGAAAGATGTGAAGAAGGAGGATCAGGGAAAATACACTTTCAAAGTGGGCGAATTCAAGACGAGTGCATCACTTAAGATGAAACGTGAGGCTCTGATCTTTGCACCTCATGTTTAGACTAACGTGTTATTATTTGATGAACAGTAAAATGTGAATTTCTTATAGCTCGTTTTGTAGCTCATATGCTTTTTTTGCTTTTTCAGTGCGACCTGTGACCCTGATGCAGCCTCTGGCAGACCTGACGGTCTGTGAGGGTGACATCGCTCAGATGGAGGTGAAGTTCTCTCAGGAGAATGTTGAGGGAACATGGATGAAGAACGGACAGCCCATCACCGCTTCTGGCCGTGTGCACATTGTCATCGACAAACAGATTCACAAGCTGTTGATCGAAGATACCATCAAGGATGACTTTGGCACCTACTCCTTCGTGGTTCCAGATCAGGAGATCTCAACCTCTGCAAAGCTCGCTGTCCAGAGTAAGACCAAAAAAATCAACATTTGTCTTGTTTCTGTCTACATGATAAAGTATTCAGAAGTTACTCATCTAAAACTGAATGTTGTATTGCAGCAATTCGCGTCCAGATCCCACTTAAGGATACCAGCGCTGTTGAAGGAACCAAGGCCGTTCTGGAGGCAAAGATCTCCGCTCAGGATATCAGCTCCGTCAAATGGTTTCATAATGACAAACAGCTGACGGCCAGTGACAGAGTCCAAATGGTGGCAAAGGGAGCCAAGCAGCGTCTGGTGTTCAACAGAACCTTCGCTTCTGATGAGGGACAGTACAAACTGATGGTCGGCCGAGCTGACACCAGCTGCAAACTCTCTGTGCAGAGTAAGAACCAACCCAATCACACAAATTTAGGCAATTAATTAGTTGGTTAATCACTCGGGTAACTTACTAATATATATTCCAAGTAGAGCCTTTGGAATAATCAATTCCTAATAGGAGCATCAAAAACCTACAGCCATATCCAGTTTAGAAGTTTATGAAGAACTTCTTCAGAAACATAAAAAGCAAACCTCAGATAGAATGTAGAATGGAGCTGTAGTCTTGTAGTGTATATTAACCCATTTTTAACATTCTTCAGTACATATTGGTTGTGTCTGCTGAAGGGTTCACTTGTCCTCTGTCTCATCAGCTGTCCAGATCTTGACCCCAATGAAGAACATGGAATGCTCTGAGTCAGAGAATGTCACCTTCGAAGTGGAGGTTTCCCACCCAGGCATTGATGCCTTCTGGACCTTTAAAAGGCAGCCGCTCAAAGCCGGCGCCAAATACAAGATGGAGTCCAAGAATAAACGCCACACTCTGACCGTGTTGAACGCCATGAAGGATGAGGAGGGCGAGTATATGTTTGCTGCCGGTGAGAAGATGTGCACCGCTACGCTCACTGTATCAGGTACGGCGCTTTAAGGTCTAATTCACTGCTTCATTGACTGCACTGAACCACAACTGACCCAATGGCTGTCTGTCACCAGGTGGCGCTATTAAGAGGCCTCTGCGGGACATGGTGGTGGCTGACTCGCAGACCACAGTGTTGGAGTGTGAAGTGGCCAATCCTGCCTCCGAGGGCAAATGGCTGAAAGATGGCCAACCGGTTGACTACAGCGAGAACGTGGTGAGCGAAGTCGATGGCGCCATCAGACGCCTCGTCATCGCCATTACCAAAGGCTCTGACATCGGAGAGTACACCTACCAGGTCGCCAGCTCCAAGACCTCCGCCTTGCTCAAAGTAGAGGGTAGGTCCAGGTTTTACCGAGGTTCGACCAAATCCTAAAAAAGTAGAAGGAAATGCAGAGGCACCAATAAGATGTCTGATCATGTTACAGTTAATAAACTCACACCCAATCATGTCATCATATATCGACACCAAAACATTGAATATGACTTAATTTCACTTCAAATCTCCCAATGTAATTTTTTCCATAAATTGAACCCGTTTTCATTATGATGGACACACTTGAGTAGACAATTTTTGTTTTCATGATTCCTCCTCAAACCACAGTTGTTTTAACAATATGAACAAAGATGGACCTCCTACTGATGCAGAATGTGATGTACATATTTGAATATGTGCAGACACAGAAACACAAACTCACAGTTTAGATGATGTAACATGAGGAACAGCTTTAGTTTTGACGAGGTTTGACGGATATTCAGACTACAACTATTAATGATGACGTTTGTCTCCACAGCTGTGAAGATCAAAAAGACTCTGAAGAACCTGAACGTGGTCCAGACTCAGGAGGCGGTGTTCAGTCTGGAGCTGACCCATGAGGACGTGAGGGGGGCCCAGTGGATCAAGAACGGCGTCGAGATCCAGCCCAGCGACAGATGTGAGATCACGGTGGAAGGCACTGTCCACACCCTGAGGATCCTGAACTGCAACACCCAGGACGAGTCTGTTTATTCCTTCAAACTGGGAAAACTGTCTGCAAACGCCAGACTCAACGTAGAGAGTGAGCATTACGCTGCCATTCAAACAGATGGGACAGAAAAGCTGCACATTTTCCACCAAATGTCCTAAATCTTCTTGTTTTTCTGTAGCCATTAAGATCCTGAAGAAGCCGAAGGATGTGACATCACTGTTAGGAGGAAGTGCAGTGTTTGAGGTGGGAATCTCCGAGGACAATGTTCCCATCAAATGGATGTTCAAGAACACAGAGGTGAAGCCCAATGAGCATTACAGGCTGGTCTCTGACAAGAAGACACACAAACTGATGGTCCAGGACATCGACAACAGCACCGAGGGGGAGTACACAGCGGTGGTGGGGCACCTGCACTGCAGCGCCCGCCTCAGTGTCGAGTGTAAGATTTAACCATCAAACACAAAATCAGCCTCAACCAATGAGTAGACAATGATGGAGATAAATAAATGAACATCAGATATAAGAGTCAGACATTTGAATCAGAGCAGCAGTCAACCAATCAATCAGATAAATGGAGTCATTTAAAACATCAAATTAAAAGTCACATGAAATAAGTAGACAAATGACAAACAATATTCACCTATAACATCACATCATGTTCAGTTTAGAATCACTGATTTGGATTCAGGACATTTTTCACATTGTTTAAAGTGTCAAATCTTGACATAGTTTTGTTTTGTGTGCTAGTGATGGTTTTGTGTTTGTTTGCTGCTCAGCTCTCCGTGTGATGAAGCCTCTGAAGAACGTGGAGATCCCAGAGACCCAGGTAGCCTTGTTCCAGTGTGAAGTGACTCACATGAACGTGGCTGCCACCTGGTTGAGGAACGGAGTCGAGGTGGAGATGAGCGAGAAGTTCAGAGTGGAGGTTCAGGGAAAAGTCCACCAGCTGAAGATCATGAACTGCAGCAGAGACGATTCTGCAGAATATTCATTCATCTGTGGCAGCGACCGAGTGTCAGCGACGCTCACCGTTAAACGTACGTTCACCCAGAAGAATCCATTCACTCAGTTTACCATTAACCTGCATTAACCATCATTAACCAGTATACCAGCATTAACCTGCTGGTAAACAGGAGCTTTAACCTGCTGGTAAACAGAAGCTTTAACTTGCTGGTAAACGGGACCTTTAACCAGCTGGCTAAAGTTAGATTCTAAATCTGTCTCAGTTTACACAAAAGTTTGCACTTTGAAGTATTAAAGGCAGTGAAACTAATGCCCGATGTTGGTGTTTACAGCTCTTGTCATCACCACGATGCTTCAGGATATCAATGCTCAGGCCAAAGACACTGTCACCTTTGAGGTCAACGTTAACTATGAGGGCGTGGCCTACAAATGGCTGAAGAATGGCGTGGAGATCCGATCCACGGACCGATGCCAGACTCGATGCCGACAGCTCAATCACACTCTGAGCATCCGCAACGTCCACTTTGGAGACAACGCAGAGTACACCTTTATGGCCGGATCTGCCGTCAGCTCAGCCAAGCTCTACGTAGAGGGTAAGACCAGGACTGAGTCTAAAACCACAGGAGGAACAGAGAGGAGGTCTGACAGGAGGAGGTGCAGAGAGGAGGTCAGACAGGAGGAGGAGTAGAGAGGAGATCAGACAGGAAGAGGAGGAGCAGACAGGAGGACAGACAGGAAGAGGAGCAGAGAGGAGGTCAGACAGGAGGAGGAGCAGAGAAGAGGACAGACAGGAGAAGGAGCAGAGAGAAGGACAGACAGGAGGAGAAGCAGAGAGGAGATCATATGGGGAAGGAACAGAGAGGAGAACAGTGTATCATGAGGAGTCTCAGTCTAAACCTATATCAGCAGAACGTACTAGTAGAACTTGTTGTTACTACTATTTTCCAATGTGCAATTGCCGTTTTTCAATACTGTTTTTTTAAGTTATTGTATTGCTATTTTAATTTCATTTTTCTTGTAGCATTCTTGTGTGTATATTTGGTGCTTGTGCTGCTTTTGGAACCTGTTTCCTGAGGGCTCTGCCCAAAGGTTCACTACAGTTCTATCTAATTTCATCTAACTCTCCACACACTGTCTGTGACCTTTGACCATTTGACATGTATGATTCATCTGAACTTGTTTCGGCTTCAGCTCGTGTGGTGGAATTCACCAAACACCTGAAGGACCTGAAAATCACGGAGAAGAAAAGAGCCACCTTTGAATGTGAGGTGTCAGAGCCCAACATCCAGGTGATGTGGATGAAGGATGGCCAGGAGTTGGAGATGTCTGACAGGTAGGTCTGCATCACTGTGAAAACGTCTGCTGGTTCAACACTGAAGACACACTGACGTCACACCCTCATTCCACCCTGCAGGTACAAGATGAGCTCCGATAAGTTCGTCCACCGCCTGGTTCTGCCGTCTGTCCGTCTGTCTGATGCTGGGGAGTACACAGCTGTGGCCGGGTCCAGTATGTCCAAGGGAAAACTGGGAGTCGAAGGACGAGATGTGAGGATCTCTGAACCTGCCAGCAGAGATGTCACAGTGAGTCCACAACCACAGAGACGCCAACGATACAAACGAACTTATTTTATCTGAAAAAACGATAGGAACAATGATAATGACTTCAGCCACATCCACATCCTGTTTGACACGTCTATGGTTTGTTTCTGCAGGTTGTTGAGAAACAGAGGTCGACATTTGAGTTTGAGGTGAACGAGGATGATGTGGATGGGCGTTGGATGAGGAATGGAGTGGAGATTCAGTTCCAGGTGGATGAGAGGTTCAGCTACGTCACCATCAGGAAGCTGCATCGCCTCACCATCTCCGAGACATTCAGGAGCGATGCCGGAGAGTACACCTTCTACGCTGGAAGAAACCAGAGCAGCATGAACCTGCATGTCCGACGTAAGAGGAACATACACACTATTACGACTGAAGACCATTGACGATGTCTTTACTCTGACAAACAGGACAGACGTTAAAGACACTCAGATTCACCTCAGGGTTTCTTTAGTGTCAGTGTTGGTATACGTTTTTTTTTTTTTACTTGTTTAATAAAACCTCATGTTGCTAAAACTGTTTTCTCTCAGATCTTGTTTTCAGGTTAGTTTAAAGCTGGTTTGATACTTTGGTTTTACGTTGGTTTCAGTGTTATTTTGAATCGTTTCATGTATTAGTCAGGATTAAGATCAAAAAAGGTCAGAATCCCAGATTTTAGGAGATTTCTGGTTCGAATCAACTTCTGTATGAAATAAATAGACCAAACTGAAGCTTTTTGGTTGTAGTCAGGGTTTGAACCACTTTTTTGTTGTTAATGTTTGTTTAGTCATTATCTGGTTCAATGGTGTTCATGATGTCCTGTCCTAACGTGAACTGGTTCGGCATCTTGTCCTCAGTCCCAGAGCCTCCTCAGATCGTCCGCCACATGCAGCCGGTGACTGTGACTTCCGGGAAGTCGGTGCGCATGTCAGTGGCAGTCAGCGGCCTCCCTGCGCCTCAGGTCACATGGTACAAAGACTCCCAGGCCCTGTCTGTCAGCAACAAGGTCAAGTTCCTCCACGACGGAGATGAGCACACACTGCTACTGCTTGAGGTTTTCCCAGAGGACTCCACCACCTACAGCTGCGAGGCCTGCAACGACTACGGAGATGCTACTAGCTCTGCCCAGCTCGATGTTCATGGTAACGCAGATTCAGCCTACGTATTATTCTATTATACGACTACGTAGACGCTACTGGCTCCGACCACCTCAGTGTCCATGGTACCATGATGTTTCCTAGGTTACTGTAGAGGATAGTGGATTATTAGGGACAGGGGATGTGCAAATGTACTAATGTCAGTAAAAACACTGGGATAAGCTTTGATAAAACAGTAACATTCAAGTTAAATGAATGTTGTGTATATGTCTATCACTTTCTCTGGTTTGATCAGTGATCCTATTGGTTATTGATCAGTTTTGTCTCCGTCTTTCAGTTTCAGCGGTGGCAGAAACTGTGGCTCGTGTCCCTCCTCCGGTCATCCTGGTCCCCATCAGGGATGTCTTGGTGGCTGAAGGTCAACCTGCCCAGTTCCAGTGCACCATCTCTGGGGAAGGTACTGACCCACTGCCCCCAACCCAGAACCACAACCAGAACCACAACCAGGACCAGGACCGTTAGCAAACAGCGCTTAAACTGTATTGTGACTTTATAAAAACACACATCAATATGGGGGAGTTCATACTTCAACCCAACAGATTAGTTGTAAATGAACCTGTTCGTGTTTTGCATTTATGGTTTTAAAATTAGAAAATATACGTGTGGTTTAAAGTTAGAACTACTGTCTCCTAGTCTTGTTTCTTGAAGTTAATAGTCTGTACAGTCTCTTTAATGATTGTCTTTAATCTTTGTTTTTCTTGAATATTCACATTTCCTCATGTGTTAGGTTTAGGGGTTGGTTGACTTTTTCGTGTAGATTATCACGTCCATAATCCCAACTCAGTAACCTTTAAATGTACTGCTTTAATCTGTGCTGAATGCACCCTGTCCTTGGACTGATTTGAGTCCTTCTGGTCCTCGTAGGCCTCTGTACAGTCCTGTGTGGGTTGTTCTAGTTGGGTTCAGTTCTGTCGTGGTGGTTTTGGTGTGATTTTCTCTAACACTGTGTTCGCTGTATGTCCAGACCTGCAGGTTTCTTGGTTCTGTAATGACCGAGAACTGAGACAGTCAAACATCATCCGAATGTCTCATGTTGGTCAAACATGTCAGTTGGACATTTCCAGAGTCCTCCTGGATCATGAAGGAGAGTATTCATGTGTGGCCTCCAACTCAGCAGGAATGGTCACATGTGGAGCGTCGCTCAACATTGATGGTGAGTTCAACAGCATCACGCAAAGTAAACCGGTCCAGTCCGAATGTTCAGGTTAGGGTTGGGTTGGGTTTAGGGTTAGGTTAGGGTTGGGTTAAGGGTTTTGGGCGCTCAACTCCTATGATGGTGTTGGACTCACAGAGATCAGCTCACTGATTTCATTTCACACATTTACCGATGCTTATATCCAGAACTCAACACCTTGTTGGGTTTAAGGTCATGACTCCCCATTAGAACAGGGTTAGGTTTAGGGTTTGGGTTCCCCCTTTAGAACAGGGTTGAGGTTAGGGGTTAGGGCTCCCCATTAGAACAGGGTTAAGATTGGGGTTAGGTTTAGCATTCCCCATTAGAAGAGGGTTAGGGTAAGGTTCCCCATTAGAAGAGGGTTAAGGTTCCCCATTAGAAAAGGGTTAGGGTGGAGGATTAGGGTTCCCCAATAGAACAGGGTTGGGGTTAGGGTTAGGATTCACCATTAGAACAGGATTAGGGTTAGGGTTCCCCATTAGAACAGGTTTAGGGTTAGGGCTCCCCATTAGAACAGGGTTAAGGTTGGGGTTATGGTTTAGCATTCCCCATTAGAAGAGGGTTAGGGTTAGGGTCCCCATTAGAACAGGATTAAGGTTCCCCATTAGAAAAGGGTTAGGCTTTAAGGTTAGGGTTCCCCATTAGAACAGGGTTAGGGTTTAAGGTTAGGGTTCTCCATTAGAACAGGGTTAGAGTTAGGTTTAGGGTTCAGGGTTCCCTATTAGAACAGACCCATGACTGTGTGTTGATGTGTCAGGTTTCTCTTCTTGTTGCATGTGGTCTTCTGTTTTTCACCCAGTGGCAATTAACAGAGTGGATCCAGAGACTGGACTCTTTGTTTCAGAGCCGGTTCCTCAAACTGCACAGATTTAGGATGATGAGTTGTGTCTCCATTGGAGTTTGTACATTGGCAGTGTCCATCCTAATGGACCCAACTGTTCCCTCCATCCTGACCTTAATGCTGCACCCCTGAACCACCTCTACGTGAAGAAGAACCATGTGTGACCTAACTCTTTACTCTCTCTTACTGCCCAGATGAACAAACTCGAGCCTTAGATAATGTGTCAAACACTCTGATTCAGAGGCTGGAGGCTCAGAGCTTCAGCTCTGAGTCCAGCCTCCGATTCTCGGAGACGCTATCGGAGACGTCTTCCGTGTCTTGGAGGACCGTTGAGGTCCAGATGGAGAGTGTTGGCTCTGAGAGCAGCCCTGGTTTCAGTTTGTCAGCCGGACCCACGGTGCTGATGGACATGAGTGACGTCCGGGTCAACAATGGTGACAAGGCCGAGTTCAGCTGCTCGTTCGAGGGGTGGCCGTTCACGGCTGTGGTATGGGACCATAACGGCCACCATCTGGAGGAGTCGGAGCGGGTGTGGAGCGCTCAGACTGGAGGCCTGCTGTCCCTGGTCATCAGGGCGGTGGGTGTAGCCGATCAGGGTCTGTACTCCTGCACCGCCTCCAACCCTTACGGCCACGGCAGCTGCTCAGCTCAGCTCATGGTAGAAGGTGGTGAATGTTTCTTTTGTTCTGACTGAGTCTGTCTTCATCTGGTTCATCCCACTATCCACCTGCTTCCCCTGCTTCCCCCCTGACATGTTTAATATCAGATGTAACCTGGTAAACGGACTACAGCTCCCAGCAGGCACTGGGACCGGACAGGCTGCCGGACATTTATGCAAAACACAGACAATGATCCTATAATGATGATGATAATGATCCAGACATGTATGTACATCTGAGGATTTTAATGATTTTAACACTTTCATACATAGCATTGGCCACATATAATGTTCATTAGCAACACGTTAAATGATTTTAGGTAGAAATGATGCTGATGTGTATATGTAAATGTTTTTGGTTCAGTTTGATACAGGAAAAAAAAAACACATCTTTTTCTTAAACTTAACTAATGTTTTTTTTTCTGGACCAGTTATTCATGATATTAAATCTCACAATCAGACATGCTTTCTTGTATATTCCTTTAAAATGTAGTTATTTGTCATAGATCGAGTTTCAGAAAGTTGACATAACGGAACCATGTCTGAACCAAAAGATCTGTGAGACTATTAAGCCATAAAATCCAATGATCAGCCTGACGACAAAAAGAGTAACTGATCAGTTCATTATTTTTCAAAAGTCAATATTTAGTCACAAATGTTTTTTAGGTTTGATTAGAAATGCAAATATTAAAATCAAGATATGAAATCTGATCTGTGGATGTTATGAATAAATATAAACTCCATTAGTCAAGTGTTGGTGTTGTTGGGCAGATGCTGACATTTCCTGTAGTTTCCATAAATGTTCCCCGGCCTCGTACGTTCCTGGTGATGAATTGAAATAACCTCCTCCTGCTGTTTCCAGCTTTGCCTCGCTAACCTCATCCCTCATCTTTCTAACCCTTTAGTGTTTAGACCCAGAGCCTTATACTCTCTGACCCCTAATTCCTGTCCCTAACTTTATCCTCACCCAGCTAAAGAAGCAAATCTCACAGCAGAAACCCCCATCCCCTCTGATTCTGTGCGTAAAGCGTCTCAGGCCGACAGGGAGAGCCCTAAAGGTCGGTCCAAACCGGACGAGCCAGAGGCGTCTGAGAAGCCTGGGCCAACACCTCTGTCTTCACAGAGACCCCACCTCCTCATCAGCCACCTGTCCTTCCCTGACGTGGCACCTGAACGCCTCTCCGTCTGCCCCAACTTCCTCATCAAGCTGCCACCGGAGCTGCTGCTGAGCAGGAAGAGAGGCAGCAGCAGTAGCAATGGTGGCTCGCTGTGTTGCGTTATGAGGGGGCTTCCCACCCCGTTTATCATTTGGCTTTACAACCGGTTCAGTGTTGAGGATTCAATGTGTTACTCTGTGAAACGCGACGGCCCGCTGTGCTGTGTAAACCGGGCCTTTTACACAAAAAATGTGAGCTCAGCCGAGGAAGGCGAGCGCAGCGCGGTGATGAAAATGAAAGGTTGGCATCTGCATGCTTTTGGTCCTTCTGCTCGCTCGGGCTCATTCACACTGCTTCCACCAACACAGCCTCTTCACACAGCAAATCCACCTCTTCAACAGGTTAAACTGACCTTTGTGTCCTGCTTTACTCACTAAACAACTGGACAAACAGCGAGGGACACTTTCACTGAGCTTTTCCAAAAGTCAGATGTTCTGCCCACTAAAAGACCAAAGAGAAGCATGCAGGAATGTCACTTAAAGATCCACCAAACACAAAGAAACGATGATATAGATGCACGACCTGTCACTGACTCTAACAGTCTGCATCTTATCACAGTGTCTGCTCTTATTTCTGTTTTTAATTTATGGATGTTTGTGTCATTTCAGTTACTGCTGTGGAGAGCGAACCAATGGCTCAGGTCCAGGAGGAAGTCAAAGGTAAATAATATTTCAACTGGAACAATGCTTCTATACATCAGTAAAACCTCAATCTGACAAGGATTTTTATCTCTACGTTCAGTTTGTGTTGATGTGAAATTCACATGAAATCAAGACAAAAACATGCAACACATGATGGTCGGTTCAGATTCAAGGCCATGTATTGTTTTGTCTAATTTTTCTTGATTTAATCTTAGTTTCTTTAATCAGTGTTTAGTTTATACCTTGAATTACAGTTTTTAATCACATCACTTTAAATAGAATTAATGGCTATTTGAGATCTTTTGAATGGAAAACATTTGTATTATATTGACTTTGTCTTCAGTTTGTTCCAGTAGGAAATTCACCCAGTAGTTTAGAAAATGTATGTGTTGTTCATTTTACAGATATGTCTAAGGACTCTCCTCAGTAAACTTCTAGATTTGATCAGATTTCAACCACATATATTTGAAAGTATCGGGACTGTGTCATAATTTAAAGTTAATGAGTCAAACCAAGTCAAACTTGATGTTTATTTGAGATTTTCTTAAGCTTTGTCCTTAAGGAAAATTCCTTAAATGTATTCTTTACAGCTTGAAAATGTGTTTTCAGAGCAATCCCAAACCCTGGTGGTCGTCAGATTGCATTGTGGTTAATAATAGGTGGATGATTTCCTTTGCTCTCAGTTCAGGTGATATTTTGTGGTTTGTGTCTCACTTTATTTCACTCCTCTCAGCCTTTAGCTCCACCTTCACAGTGGAAGAGGAAACCCAGCAGTCATACTACACCGGCCTAAAGTTACCAGACAAAACTAGAACTCTTGAACTGAAACCAGAGTCCAAACGCTTTTCCAGCTCTTTGGAGAAGAAAAAAGAAAAACCAGTTTTCCTTAGTGAGCTTTGTCCTACCGCGGTGGCTCTTGGAGAAACCGCTACATTTACCGTTCGAGTATCTGGTTTCCCAAGACCGACCGTTCAGTGGTTCCACAACGGACAGAGTTTAACCAGCTCGTCTGCATACACCTTTATTCATGAGCGAGATGAATACAGTTTAGTCATTAGCAAAGTCCAAAGGGAGTTCGAAGGCCAGTATTCATGCACTGTTAGCAACAGGTTTGGTCAATCCACCTGCACTTCTTATCTCCATGTTCAGATAAAAGATCCAGAACAAAAAGTGGAAGACAGAACATATGTACTGGCTGGTAAAGCTCCAGATTTTACTCAACCCATTGAGTGTGCTCAACTTTCTGAGGGAGGTCAGGCTTTCTTCAGGTATGTTGTGACTGGAGATCCTCTACCTCAGATTCAGTGGCTCAAAGGCAACTTCCACATTGAGCCCAGTGGATTCTGTATCATGATGAACAATGTAGACGGGTCTGGCTTTATTCACTTTAAGAGTGTCAAACAGCAGGACAGTGGCGTGTACACCTGTAAGGCCTCCAACCCATTTGGAGAAGCCTCATGTTCTGCAGAGCTGCTGGTCTTCAAGGAGTTAGTTCAGAAAACTAAAGGTTTGAAAATATCACTGACAGAACAAACTACTGAGTCCAGATTATGCCAGGAGAGAACAAGGTCAGATCAGATGATTTATACCATTGGCACAGATGACCGGCAAATTATTCCCAGTGAGGAGGTCGGGTCTCTACAAGAACTCAATATCTCAGCTGCTACTCTTCAGCGAGAACAGCTCCCCCACCAGGTCGCCGTTCTGCAGTCCCATGACCTTCAGGAGAGGGTTTCTGTGGCTACTGGTCATCCCTCTCAGGTCTCAGCTGTCCCTATGAAACAGCTTCACATGGCCACTTTCTTATCCTCAGTCCAGGAGAGGCAAAAGATAACGGAGCAGCATTCAGATCGCATTCTGAGCCCGGAGCTTGTCGAGGTCCATTTTGCCAAAGAGCAGCCATCCAAGCTGATGTCAGCCACCTCTGAAGAGCTCCTCCCACTCAGTACTGTGAGAGCTGAAGTCCTGTCAGGTTTAACTCCAGAGATCATGAAGACCACAGCTGAGCCTCGGCAGCTCCTTAGTGGCCCGCAAGTCCAATCTGCTCTGTCAATCACTGATGAGATCTCAGGCATCATCCACCGGCCAGAAGAGGAGAAGAGTTTTAGAGTCACAGAGGGCATGAAGATTTTATACTCAGCTCAGTCTGCAGGTCAACTTCTGGTTACTGAAGGGCACTCTGAGCCACTGCATGATTTAGATGCTGCCATTAATCTAATGATTAAAAAAGAGCAGCCCAGGCCAACTGTAGCACCTGCCAACCAGACTAAACTGACTTTATGCAAAGAACACAACTTGGAAATCCACAGACCAGCAGAGGAAAATATCTTCCCAATAAAAGACGTGCACCTGAATTCGGTTGTAACTGCTGAGGAGCGGTACAATCTCCAGGCTGAACAGACTGGACATGTGCCGAGTTTACAGTCAGCCATGAATCTGCAGAGTCAGCGGGAAGGAGAAAGACTCCTGAACCTTCAGGTCACTGATGACCTGGAGGTTTTAGAATCTGAGGGTCAATTCAGCAGTGAAAGACCATCACCAGAGCAGGCGGAGGCGAGGAAGAGTCCGACTTTGTTGCATTCTGTGACACAAGAACAGCTGAGAACAGTGGTATGTGAGGCCATTTCAGAGTTCTCAACAAAGATTGATTCCAGATCTGTTGAACCAAAGAAGGAACTACCACAAACTAAACATATTCAGTTAACTCAATCTGTATCTGTTTTACCAAAAGAAGACATATTAATAGTGACCAAACCTGACCAGCAGGTTGCATCGCAGAAACAAGAAAAAGATGGAAAATATGCTGCCACGTCAGAGGAGAGACAAGAGATCATAGCAGATTATCACAAAGACCTGGATGTGTCGGTGTCAGGGGTTCGGTCACAGCTTCGAACTGAGCCTCAGCCTCTGAACATCTTGACAGTGTCTTCACATCCGATGCTGCTGCCAAAAGAGACACCGTTTAGTGCAGATGTGCAGCAGCGCCGCGCATATGTCCAGAAAGAAGATTACTGGAACATCATGCACTCACTGAACATCACCGACATTCACATTCTGGAGGAGGGCCACACAAAGAGCCTTGAATCTGACAGGAAATTCAAGCCGGAGATGAAAATCGAGCCAAAGATCCCGAAAAAACCAGTGTCTATAGAGGAGAAGGCTGTTGCCACAGAGAGCTGTACAGTATTAGAGGCTGCCGAACAGGACTTTGCAGTTCAGATCCAGGAGGGTCAGTCGGTCCGGCAGTCAGTGCTGCTGGAAGAGAAGCAGGTTATCCTTGGAGAACAGTCGAGTGACATACAAAAGCCTGAGGGCTGGAGTGTCAGCATTGTGACTCAACCAAAAGGAGTCATGTTCCTCCACGAGGCTCAGGATTCACTGACTCTACCAAAAGAACTGAACTTTGTCATCCAGATCCCGAAACCATCGAGTGTGAACATCCGACGTCAGCTCAGAGAGGCTCTACAATCAGCTGTGGCTCAGGACCAGCCAGTGTTACTCGCAGATGTTGTAGGAAAGTTTGCGGCAGTGGAAGTACATGAGGTGAAAGTTCAAAGACAGCCCAGAAAGGCCTTGTATACATATCTAATCACAACAGCAGGAAACCCAATTGAGATCACACTGTCATTTGATGGTGAATACCCCCAGAAAGCTGAGCTCCGGTCTGAACTTCAGGTAGCCCTTCACACTTTAGTTTCTCAAGATCAGCAGAGTCTGACATCAGAGAAACCTGGTGTCATGCAGATCGACAGACCTCAGAGAGCTTGGTTCAGCTCCACTCCAGCCACAGAAGCTTTATCATCTGTGGTGGATACGGTGACGGTGGCTGAGAGCGCTCAAGGTTTACCTTCTGCTGCTAAACAAACTGCAAACCTCAAAACTGAGGCTGCAGCTTCTTTTCAAAGTGCAGCCATTCAAAGTCAGTCAGAAATCCGTGAGCTCCGGACAACCATCAGCTCAGAGGTGGACGTCTTCATCCACAGAGAGTCCCGAGAGGAGTATCTGTCAGAGGCCATAATGATCAGTGAATCCTCGGACAGTCTCGTAGATTGCCCCGTTATCGTCAACCCTCTGCAAGATATCTGCACTGAGGAAAACACTATGGCCACTTTGAAAGCCACCATCAAACATGTCACAAAGGTAAACTGGTTTTTCAATGGACAAATTATCACATCTGGTAAACAGTTCAACTGTTCCAAAGACCAGGACACATACACTCTGGTCATCACCAAAGTCCAGAGACACGCGCATCAAGGAGAGTTTGTCTGTGAGGCTGAGAACGAGGCTGGAAAAACCACGACGTCTGCAAGGCTCTCTGTGACTTCAAGAGGTTTGATGATGGGCAACCCTTTACTGTCTTCATCATCTAACCTCACTTCAAATCTGAAAACCACACCTCAAACCTCTGAACCTCTAATAAACTCAGAGACCAAAGAGATGAAACTGACATGACTGCATCAGGTGTCTGTGGGTCCTAAAACATCTGAAACAACAGTGACGTCATTAGACCTGATTCAATGATCTGAATATGATAACTGAATATCAGTATTCTAGTTATTTATAAAGAAATCTAACATTAAAAAAACCTTCAATCTGTTGGTTTTAATTAACAGAAATATACACCTCCAAAAGATAGATACCATGAGTAAAAATAAATATCCAACCATTAATTATAACATTGTTTTTATCAATGACTTTGAATGAGATGATGGAAAAACATTAGATTTATAAATGATTCTGATAACTAGATTAGAATAGATTCAACTTTTTTGTCATTACACATTAACAAGCACAGGGTAACTAAATATAGTTTAGCATCTAATCAGCTGTACAATCAGTGGACAGTATTCACATAAATATATAGGATAGAGTTTTGGGGTTCTTTAAACATACTATATGGATT
>JAPTYQ010000015.1:34672724-34684988 GCA_029814465.1 Ostorhinchus cyanosoma | reverse complement strand
TACAGTAGCATGTTGTTAATAGTGTCATTTAAGTTGTGTACATTAAAGTTAATGTACACAATGTACATTAACCAGCTCTAACTCGATGTTATAAAATGTTTTAATCTGCTTTTGACATATCTTTAAACAGATCAGATTTACATGATTTTAACCTTAGTCTCATTTAAATGTGATTATGATAAAAATGATTAATATCAGTGTCTGGGCTCGCGTAAAGTCGTCTCAGCAAGAAAATGGAAACTTATGGACGAGGCTTATTTTAAAAACCTTGATCCAAAATGGCCAAATGCTGAAACTAAAGTCAGGGAAACCTAAAACTACTAATATAAAGTCTGGATGCGTATTGGATCCTCTACAGACAGAAAAAACCCTTCAGAACCCTGTTCAATGTTCAGTTGGTTTCCACCAAATCCCACATTTGGAGGTTTGAGGTTTTTTTACTAGACCTTCTCATCCTTTTCTCCTCCATTTACATCAGGAATCACCTGAATCTTTAATCCTCCATCATCCTTTATTCATTCATTTTTTGCATGTTTTCTTCTTTTATTGTAGCATCTCTGTCCGACACCACTGTCCGACTAAACCATTCCCTCCTTCACAGTCACAACGGGACAGTGTTTCATTCCCATCGACGTCCACTCCATTCCTGTTTCTGTCTTTATACAACCACTGCTGTGTATTTACTGGCTGTTTTCTGTCCATTTCCCTCTGAAAACACAGTGAAGCCTGTGTTCAGGCACAGGATCGTCCCTCTGGAGATCAACATCGGCAGCCCCGCGAAGTTTGAATGTGAGACTGAAGACGCTCCCAATGTGAGCTTCAAGTGGTTCAAAGATGGACAGTCCCTCAAAGATGGGGACAAGCACAGGATTATCAGTCGCTTCAGCACCTCCTACTTGGAGCTGCTGAGCCCCAATAAGGACGACAGTGGTGAATACACTTGTAAGGCGTCCAATCAGCATGGAAGTGATGAATGCTCCGCCTCCCTCTACGTCACAGGTAAGACCATGTGTTCACTGTCTTTGCTGGTTTATGTCCAACCTCCAGCTGAGTTGCAATTCTGCTTCCTTGTTTGTTGGTGTTTTTCTGATACACTGCGCTGCTCAAGTCCTTTTAGCATAAATGTGTGTGTTTATGATTCTTTAAGTTTTTGTTTTAATAAGCGTATCTATCAGGTTTTTCTTCCTTGAACTCATGTAAGAGGGAACAAACAAGCTGTTGTGCTGAGTGATACCATCTTTAGTTTTCTGATTCCATAGTCTGTTATTTCTGCTCCAATTGTAAAACTTAAGTCATAAAATAATTTTAAAAGTCCTATGAGAAAGATATTGCACAGCCAATTGGTCATTATTATTACTTGACAGTGTTTGTATTTTAAATGAAGATAAACAGATCAGTGTCTTGTCTTTTGTGGCTTATGTTGAAACTGCTTCAGTATCTTTTAGACCGTCTGTCAGGTTCAGAACCAGCAGATACGTCTTGCCACTAATATTTCTCTTTTCTGAATCCTTGTAGAACAAAGTCGTCCGTCCTTTATCAGTAAACCTGAGCCTCAGACTGTGTTTGTGGGAAAGAGGGCGGTGATTCAATGTGTCATATCAGGCTCTGAGCCTCTGAATGTGGTCTGGCTCAAAGATGACAGACCCTTATCCTCACACTACCGCACCTCATGTGAAAAGAATAAGCACAGTGTTGAGATACAGAGGCTGGAGGCAGCCGACCAGGGGCGCTATGTGTGCCAGGCTTCCAATAATATTGGAACGGCCGAGTGCAGTGCGGTGCTGCGGGTTATTGATAAGCCAAACTTTATGAAGCCCCTGGGCCCAATGGCTGCCGTGGTGGGAGCTCCTCTGCACCTGGAGTGTCAGGTGGATGAGGACACCGGAGTCACGGTCACCTGGACCAGAGACGGCCGTAAGGTCCACCAGAGTCCCGACTGTAAACTGTCTTTTGAGGATAAGACAGTCATTCTTGACATCCTAAAGACCACTCTGAAAGATTGTGGAGACTATGTATGTACGGTGACAAATGAGGCTGGAAGTTCCACTTGTTCCACTTCAGTGAAGGTTCAAGGTAAGGCCTGTCTAGTTAATTTCCTCCTGCAGCATTTGAAGCTGTTACCAACCTGCAGTTGTGAAAATTAACAAACTTTCCTTGTGTGTGTCCAGTTTGTGTGAATGGAGTTGTAGGTGTTTCAGCTCCTTCTTCATCTTCTCTTCTTTTTTATGTTGTTCATTTAAAATAACTTGGTCTTGGCTTCTGCAGAGCCACCAGTCTTTGTAAAGCGAATGGAAACATCCACTGTTTGGAAACAGGGCGGAGCTGCTCGACTGCAGTGCTCCGTCAAAGGATCCCCAGAACTTCATACCACCTGGTTTTACAATAACAGCGAGCTGTCTGCAGGCGGCAGATACAGCGTCAGTCTGAAGGAGGGCATGGCCACTCTGGAGCTCCAGGACGTGGTTATGAGCGATGGTGGAAACTACACCTGTGAGGTTCTTAATCAGTCTGGCTGTGAAAGCTGCAGCACCAAAGTAACCGTCAAAGGTTTGTGGACTTGGACAAGGAATATGTTTGAGTCAAAATCAGATGCTTTCGGACCAAGAACAGGAACTATTCGGACACATTTCATCAATTTCATCAACAACAGGAACACGATATAATTGGAAAATAAAACAGGATACGATAATGAAGACATACATCAACAGTAAACAGATAACAGAATATATAAAAGAATATAACAGATATGAAAAAAATCTGTAAAACCTGTGGACTAAACAAATACTGTACCTGAGTGATGATTGAATTTTTACAGAAATTAACCTCAGAACTTAAAATTTAAAGAATTCTTTTGCTGTAATCATATCCATACATATTTAACAACATTTAGGGGGAGATTTATTTTTATGTATTTATTAAACAGCTTCTTTTGAGGTTTGTTTAATAGAGTCAGAGATTAATGGTAATTTTTGCATTTTGTGCTCTATTATGTCTTCACATTCAAAAGTCCTTCAGAATTTATTTAATATATGAGGAGAGCAATGTTATGCTTGGTTTTAATCAGATCTGGCTGTTTTACTTATTATTTTTCACATATTGAGGCTGAAGTATAGACTGAGAAAAATATAAATGAAAAATTGATTCTCTTGTGTGAAGAATGAAGGGAGGTAACAAGTGATATCAGACAGGAGGAAGAGCAGAGAGGAGGTCAGACAGGAGGAGGAGCAGAGAGGAGGACAGTGTATTATGAATAAAAAGTTCTTCCTCTACCGCTCATTAAAACTACTAGATATTTGCTGTGGTCCGAAAGTGCCTGGTTATGTCCGAATCAGACCCAGCGTAACTGAACTGTTGGTTCATTCTTATAGAAGCACCAACGTTAAGGAGGGAGTTACTGCCAGTGGAGGCAGTTCGAGGCTCTGTGGCCCTGATGGAATGCGAGGTTTCAGGCTCAGGTCCATTTGACGTAACCTGGAAAAAGAATAAGAAACGCTTGTCCTCAGATCAGAAATACCGGATCGTGTCTCAAGGTTTCCTCACCTCCCTGGAAATCCATACGTTTGAGAGTGCCGACGTCGGTGAATACGAATGCGTGGTGTCAAACGAAGTGGGGTCGGTAACCTCCAAGTCTGTGGCTAAACAGAAAGGTTAGTGATGGGGCATGAAGATTTCAGTCATTATGGTGTTAGTCACAGCCGTCATCACTGTTATTCCTGCTGACACTGTTATTCCAGAGCCACCCATGTTCTCAAAGAGGGTTGAAAGTGCGACTGCAGTATCTGGAAACACCGTCAAACTCCAGGGAGTCTTAAAGGGCTCGAGTCCTATCAGCATCAAATGGATGAAAGACTCAGAGGTGCTGAGAGACGATGATTCCAAAGTCAGAATGATGTTCGATAACAACGTCGCCAGTATTTCCTTCTCATCTGTTGAGATAAAACATGGCGGGAAGTACACTTGCCTTGCTGAAAATGAAGCTGGACAGCAGAGATGCGATGCTGTCTTGACTATTCAAGGTCAGAGCGTTGATAAGGAGGGGGCTGACTGCCAAAACAAACAAAAACAAACAAAGAAACAGTTTGTGTAGATGTTTATGTGTTCAATCTACACTTTGGTTTTATTTCCTCCTCCTCTGTCTTTTCTTTTTTTTTCTAAACTTTTGTTCAGTCTTTTTATTTGGATCACATTCATATTAAATTCTGCCATATTTTAACTTGATGAAATGTCTGAACATAGTTTTTTAAGGTTTTGTGATCAAAGCATTTTGTTTTGTCTGTTTTGGCAGTACATTAGCCCTCTTACAGTACTATTACCGGTAAACAGATGTATTTTCAGATGCTGACAGCTTTAAAGTCTAAAAGTGTTGTGGTTTTGTAGAACCTGCTCGTATTTTAGAGAAGGCAGCGTCCATCAGCGTGACAGCTGGAGATTCAGCTTCTCTGCAGTGTACAATCAGCGGGAGCCCAGAGCTCAAAGTCAAATGGCTTAAAGATGGAAAAGAGATGATCAGTGGTCGGAAATACAGGATGACGATGAAGGACAACACAGCCGTCCTAAAGATCCTGTCAGCAGATAAAGGAGACACTTCAGAGTACACAATGGAAGTGTCCAATAAAGTCGGAAAAGACCAATGCAGCTGCTCTGTCACCGTCTGCGGTTAGTTCTAGAACCCAGAACCAACGTATTCATTCACAACAACAAACACTCAGGGCTGTTCATGATCGTTATATGTGTAATGTATTTTCCAGATCGTGCAGTTCCTCCTTCATTCACCAAAACTTTAAAGAATGTGGATGGACGTGTTGATAGTGATGCGACTCTCGAGTGCAGAGTGGCTGGATCTCAGCCCATGGTTATTTCATGGTTCAAAGACGATAAACAAATCCACAGTGACCGCAAATATTGCCTGGATTTTAATGAAAACACAGCGTCTGTGGTAATATCAGGCCTGCAACAGAGCGATGGTGGAGTTTATACATGCAGAGCCTCAAATGACGCCGGAGATAAAGAGACCAGCGGTACTTTGTCTGTCAAAGGTCAGACCACATGGATCTTATACAACCAAGTGGACATTGAAACAAACCACGGATATGTTGACATATTCATCCTGGTATAATCCAGATCAACACTTATACTTGTACTACTGAATAGTACTATATTGTAACACCTATTGTCATCATGAGTGTTTAATTAATTTTTAGGTAATTAGAAGTTTTAGGTGGGAGTGGCTCTTATTCAAGTGTTCAATGAGTTAATTCAGAAAAAACTCCATATATGTCATTGAAAACCACACACAATATGAAGCAATTTTTAAAACCAAACCATGATGTTTCTGAACCCAAAACAAAATTGTCTTATTGTTTAAAGCCAAAAAGTTTGGGTGGGATTTTCTTAAATCCACTGTCTGACCCAAAAACATCCTGTGTAGGAAGTTCAAGAGGCCGTGGAGCAAAAACAAAGCACTATGTGGATCTACCTCTTGTTTTATAGGTGTATCTGTGGCTAAAAAATGGAGCGATCTTCATATCCGTGGTTTCCCAAAATGTCCATTTTTTTCTGCTGACTGTGCTTTTGTTTCCAGAGATGGTAAAAAATGACACCTGAACCAATGTTTTTCCAAACCACTACAGAACCTCCAGTCTTCACATTAACACCTGAGTCTCAGAATGTGGCTCCAGGATCCAATGTGGTCTTAAAGTCCATCTTCACGGGGTCGACTCCTCTGGTGGTCAAATGGTTCAGAGAGGAGAAAGAGATTTTCACTGGAGGAAAGTGTTTCATAAAGAAAGACTCCTCTTCAAGCTCTTTGGAGCTTCACTCTGTCAAACCTAGTGACTCGGCTAAATACACCTGCCAGGTGTCAAATGATGCTGGGAAGGTGGACTGCACTGCAGTCCTCTTTATCAAAGGTGCTGTTTGTTTGTCTTTTGTCACATTAACCATCTTCTTTGTGTTTTTTCCCTTCTGAACATCTTATCTTTACCAATTTACAGAAGCTCCTACCTTTACAATGAAGCTTGAGGCTTCACAGCTGCTGAAAACTGGACAGTCTCTGAAACTGTCTTGTAAAGTCCATGGAACGCCTGTGATTAATGTCACATGGTTCAAAAATGGCCGTGAAATCAGTTCTGACCACAGAAGCACCATAAGCTTCGACGGCTCCATAACCTCCATGGAGATCGAAAACTGTTGTGTAGATGATAGTGGGGATTATATTTGTGTGGCATCGAGTGAAGCCGGCAGAGATGAAAGCAGCTGCTCAGTAACTGTTAAAGGTTTGTTCAGAATGAAACATTCAGAGTTGAACTGAAACTGAAACACACAGGCTGAAGGTCTGGTCCATGGTGATCTTTTAGTACTACAAACATCCCAGTTTATCACCATTAAGCTTTGGAGTGTTGAAGATCTCTGATCTGAATCCACTGAGTCTGGTTCAGATTTTAAGACTACAACACAGGATTAAAAATAATCCAGTGTTAAGTAAAAAGACCAGCGTGGACCAGACTGATGGAACTACAGCTGTGTTGTCTTAAATGTAACTGTTGTTATGTCTTTATTTTAGAGCCTCCAGTGTTTGTGAGGTCTTTCGATTCGTCTGAACTTGTAAAAGGATCTGACATGTTGTTGGAAGGAACAGTTTCAGGTTCTGCTCCTTTTGAAGTAAGCTGCTTCCACAATGAGAAGCTGATCCGAAATGACAAAAGGCATAAAGTCAGTGTTGACAACAGCACTGTGACTCTTCACATCTCAAACTGTGACAGTTCAGACGCTGGATTGTACCGGTGTTCAGTAACCAATGATGTGGGAGAAGCAACCTGTTCATGTCAGATGTCATTCAAAGGTCAGTCAAACAACATCTGCAGGATTTTACTCAGACTTCAGCGAAGACATTAAGACATAAAGCAACATAATAAATTTAAACACACTAAAGTTAAATATGGTAAAGTGCTGGATGCTTGCCTTCATCTGCTGGATGGTTGTGTTGGTGTGTTGGATGCTTGCGTTGATGTGTTGGATGGTTGTCAGCTTCAGTCTGACCTGTACTCTTCAATCTCTCAATAGAGCCTCCATCGTTTGTTCAGAGGTTGGACGATATGTCCTGCATGGTGGGCTCTGAGGTCTATATGAAGTGCATGTTGTCTGGATCTCTGCCCATGACTTTCTCCTGGATGAAAGACGATCATGAGCTCACAGAGGACGAGCACTTTAAGATGTCCAGTGAAAACAAATGTGCCATGTTGAATGTGAAAAATGCTCAGTTATCACATGGCGGCAGATATGTGTGTTTGGCTCAGAACCGAGCCGGGACTCAGACGAGCACTGCAGTGCTCATGATCACAGGTTTGTAGCTCAGTCTTTATTGGTGTCTTTCTGTCCAAGTGTCCAAATGTTGTTAATGTCTGCCTCTGTCCCATGAAATCATTTAAGCTCACTAAAGTGTTTTAACTGAAACGTCACCTGCAGCCACATGTGCCTCAACAGCATCTCAGCTGATTTTGACAGCGTTGGTAAGATTTGTCATTTCTGAGGGACAGTTTTGTGGTTTCATGAGTTGTGAAATGCTGTGTTGTCTCAGAACCGGCGGGTATTTCCGAACACACACAGTCCATCAATGTAACTGAAGGCGACCCGGCAACACTCGAGTGCAGGTTCTCAGGCTCCAAACCACTGAAATCCAGATGGATGAAGGCGGGACAGGAGCTCAGATCAGGGCAGAAATACTTAGTCCAGAGATCAGACAGAAGCAGCATCCTGACCATCCTGAAAACCCAGAGCAAAGACAGTGGCCAGTACAGCTGTGAGGTTTCCAATGAGGCCGGCAGAGGCTCATGTGAGGCCACCGTTACTGTTTTAGGTCAGTTTTAGTAGTTGTTGACTCTCATGTGACATCTCACTTGTTTTATTCATGCCTCCAGTTTAACACTATTTAACTCTTTTTATGTAACAGACCAGATTCTTAAACCGTCTTTCACACGAAAACTAAAGAAAACTGAAGGTATCGCAGGGTCATTGGTACGTCTGGAGTGTCTTGTATGTGGTTCTCTGCCCATGAATGTACACTGGTTCAAAGATGACAAAGAAGTCCACACTGGTGAAAAATACAAAGGCATGTTCTCAGAAAACATTGCTTTTCTCGAAGTTGGTCGTCTTGACAGTAAAGACAGCGGCAGCTACACCTGCTCTGTTGAAAACAAAGCCGGGGCAACCCAGTGCTCAGCTCTTCTGTTTGTTAAAGGTCAGAACGTGTTGAACTTATCAGGTCTTTCAGGTCTATGTTGTGACTATTATGTTAACAGCCATGTTGGGTTTTGTCACCAACAGAACCTCCATGTGTTCTGGAAAAGCCTGAGTCCATGAATGTATTACCAGGCTCAAATGTGCAGTTTAAGGTGGTGGTGTCAGGAAGTCCACCTCTGACCATGAAGTGGTTTAAAAACAGGAGGGAGGTTTTATCGAGTGCTGACTGCTCTGTGATCAAAGACAACACCTCCAGCATTCTGCAGTTCTTCTCTGCAAAAACCTCAGATTCTGGAAGATACATCTGTGAAATCCACAATGATGTGGGCTCCACTTCCTGTCAGACAACACTGCTGGTCAAAGGTTAATGCTGACAGAGTCTCAAAGCTGTTTCTCACCATGTGAAAATCTGGAAAGACACAATGATCTAAACGATTAATTTTAAAACAGAGTAGAGGAAATACTGTTAATGACAATGCCCTTCTTCATTTTTATTTCCAGTTATTTCCTCTTCTGTTTCTCCCAAAGTCCTGTAAGGGAAATTCTGCACAAACACGATGAGAAATAAACCTATAAAATATCACCTTTGGACCCTGAAATCTACTTAAATCAATATTTGTCCCCTATTACAAACACTGATTTCAGCTACAGGTCAACTCTGGAGCAGGAAAGATAATCATTAATTAGTCAATATCAACCCCTTCACCAAAAAATGACAATTAACTACCTTTGACTATATTAGCATCAGAATATCTGAACATCTAAGTCAAAGTAATAATTACCTAAAAAGTCTGAATGTCAAACTAATCTGAAAAAAATCTTCAAGATCTAATTTTTATTTTCCTCCAAGTCAGAAATTCCGGTTAAAGTGTCGTGTTAACTGTAACTTCCAGCTGATCAGTTTTATTCATTTCCATGCTGAGTTTCAGATGACGATGCTTGGTGTGAAACAGCTGAAACAGTCATCAGTTTACTTAAACTCTTAGTGTCGACAGTAGCTGTAACATCTTTGTGTTCTTTCCAGAGCCACCGTTCTTTGTTGACAAACCTGAAGGTGTATTGGTTGTGAAAGCAGGAGACAGTTTGGCATTTGAGTGTCAGGTTTCGGGATCTCCAGAGATCTCTGTTCGCTGGTTCAGAGATGGAGCTGAGGTCCAGCAAACTTTCAAACACATGATGTCATTTTGCAGCTCAGTCGCCACTTTACAAATATCTGATGCTAGTGAGAATGACAGCGGGAAATATTTCTGCGAAGCCTGTAATGATGCTGGCACCGAGAGCTGCACTGCAGAGCTAGTGGTCAAAGGTTTGTCTTCATCTCAGCATCTGAATTAAATACGAAAATCACACATTTTCAAGCTTTTTTAATACGTTTTGTTATTTCAGAGCCTCCAGCTTTTGTTGAAGAACCAAATTCTGTTGAAGTGGTTAAAGGTTCCACAGTGATGTTTGGTTGCAAAGTTGCAGGAAGCCCTCCTTTTACAGTCACATGGTTTAAAGATAAAAAGATGCTCAAATCCAGCCACAAGTATATTTTTGCGGATGACATGAGCTTAAAGGTCCAAGACTGTAACATGCAGGATGTGGGTTCTTATCACTGCGTGGTGGCTAACCAGGTTGGAAGTTGCGTTTGTTTTGCAGATTTGTCTCTGAAAGGTTGGTTTGGCTAATGATAGTACATGCTCCATCAGCTCTTAAAACATTGTAGTAACAAAGTCTTTTCTTCATGTCAGTTCCTCCAACATTCGTTAAGAAGATTGAAAACATGTCCACTGTCCTGGGAGATGTTGCAGTCTTTTGTTGTTCGGTTGAAGGATCTTTGCCTCTTTCGGTTCAATGGCAAAAAGATGAGAAGTGGATCTCAGATGATTCTGAAATAGAGAGAGCATTTCACAACAAAGTGGCGTCTCTCAGGATCCCAGTGTGTGAGGGGGTTCACAGTGGAAATTACACTTGCCAGGTGGTCAACGAGGCCGGGCAGGACAAATGCTTTGCAACTCTTGTAGTGAAAGGTACTTTTGCTTCATGCATACTTCTACTCCTAACATTATAACTTGCTCTAACAGCAGTAATGCCTGTTCCTCTTGTAGAACCTCCTACGATCCAAGAAAAACCAGAGGTAGTCAGGGTGACTCGAGGGGACCCAGTTTGTCTGGAGTGCAGAGTTGCTGGGTCTCCTCAGATCAGTGTTGGATGGAGTAAAGATGGTAAAGAGTTGCAGTCAAGTAGAAAGTATCAGCTGTTGTATGAACAGAACTGCAGTAGAGTGCACATTAAGTCGACTGAAGCAGACGATGCAGGAGAGTATGAGTTCAAAGCGTCGAACTCCATTGGGACCTGCAGCTGTAAAATCACTCTGATGGTTTTAGGTTTGTCACTTTTCTTGTCTGAGCAACTCTTAAAAGGTGTGTTTTCTATCTCTGATGATCTTTTCGTGTTGTCTTAAACAGAGGAGATTCTTCCTCCAACGTTCATTAAAAAGCTAAAGAATATTCAAGCAGTGATGGATTCAGTGGTGACCATGGAAGGTCAAGTGTCTGGTTCGTTACCGATGTCAGTCGAATGGAGCAAAGGAAGACAAAAGATCAGTGAAGGCTTTAAGTACAAACTCCTCCAGCTTGATAATACTGTGTCACTGGAATTAAAGCTGAGTGAGAGCACTGATACAGGAGAATATTCCTGTAAAGTCTGGAACTCAAGAGGCAGCTGTGTGAGCAGTGGAGTCCTGACTGCAAAAGGTCAGAGTTCAGACATAAACGCCATCACATGTAGAAGCAGAGCTCTGGGATGTATCACAGCTTCATCCCAACCCAGACTGATGCATGATCTTATTTCTCTGTGGATTTTAGTTCCTCCGAGATTCACAGAGGAGCCTCAGACCCAGGCTGTCCTTCCAAACTCCACCGCCATCTTCAGGAGTTCATTTGAAGGAACACCTCCGATCACGGTCAAATGGTTCAGAGATGATGTGGAGCTGGTTGGCAGTCCATCATATTCCATCCGACAGCAAGAACAGTCCTCCTCCATCCACATTCACCATGTTTCTGCTCTGAATGCTGGCATTTATTCATGTCAAGTTACAAATGAGGCAGGCCATGTTAACGCCACTGCCGAGCTGTCGGTGAAAGGTTGGACTCGTCTTTTTTGTCCAAAACCACTTCCACCTCCATCTTTTTTTATTTTCACAGCTGTTCTTCATTTTCAGTTTCTTCATTTATCATAACTTTTTTTTACCAGGATCATCCTCATCCTTCACTCATTCCTAAATATTCATCTCTTTGCTGATGTCATTAACCGTCACTGTTTCTGACTTTGCAGAACCTCCTCATTTTATCCAGAAACTGCCTCCGACTACGTTTGTGAAGCAGCGTGAAGCACACCGCTTTGAATGCAAGGCCACCAGTTCACGCTCCCTGACAATGAGCTGGTACAAAAATGACCAAAAGATAACGGACGGAGGCAACTTTAAGACAATGTTTGTGGATTCGACTGCATACCTGCAGCTGCACACCACCACCTTCCAAGATAACGGCGTCTACACCTGTGAGGCTCACAACGATGCCGGCAGCATCAGCTGCAGCACCGTCCTCACAGTCCAAGGTTAGATACACCTCAGCGTCCTGGTCCGTGGATGTAAACCAGCATGAACCAAAACCAATGAATCTGCATGGACTCGTCTAGTCCCACTCAGTCATTAATTCAGTTTTATTAAGTCTTATTTTTGTCATGACAATATCAGATGGAGTGAATGCTCTTTTTTAGACATATTTTTGGTATTTGATATTAAATAATTAACAGTATAAATAAACAACTGGGACCTGGAACAGAAAGACATATTTATAGCCTTTAAATCCACAAATTAAAAATTATTTATATTTAGATTTAATCTTTTTTTTATATCAAAATGAAAAATTATGCAATTCGTAATTTGATAAATAACCAGAAAAAAAACATGTTTTTAATTTTCTTGTATTTATGTCAGAACACAGTCTTCATATAAAGTAAAAAATTGGTTTTCTACATTTT
>JAPTYQ010000015.1:34658888-34672624 GCA_029814465.1 Ostorhinchus cyanosoma | reverse complement strand
TATATATATGTGTATGCATTTGCATTTCCTATTTTCTTACTTTTTCTTTAATGGTTCATGACTGTGTTAATCATTTAATAATTTAGATCTGAAACTATGTTCAAGCATTTATCCAATCGAGGTACAAAGCAAATCATCCTGATCAGTTTACAGATTTGAAGTCTGTGAATCTGTCTTTTTGTTTTGGTCCTTTTTATTCTTCATTAGTTTGTTTTTAGCTGGATTTTGTTGGAAGTTGTTCAGAGAACTTTACTTGGGCCTTAAATGGCATTGAACACCTTCACTAACTCTTTTTTTATCCTGATGGATTCTCTGTTAACGCCTTCCGATTATATTTTGTAGAGTCTCCGTCCTTCATTAAAACTCCAGCTCCGGTTGAAGCTGCGATAGGTAAAGAGGCCAGTCTTCACTGGGAGATGTATGGCACACCACCGTTCCAGGTCAATTATTACAAAGACAAACGACCTCTGAAGGAGAGCAGGAAGTATAAGATGGTCAGTGAAGGCAGCGCCACCACACTGCACATTATCAAACTGGAGCAAAGCGACGCTGGCGTTTACGAGTGCAGGGTTTCAAACTGTGTAGGCACCGAGTCCAGCCGTGGAACCGTTACTCTGAAAGGTCAGTACTTGAACCAGCGGAACCTCCGTCTGAAAATTTTTTTTTACTCACGTCTTCATTCACTCCTCACTCAGAACCTCCCGCGTTTGTGAAGAAACTGTGTGATCAGTCAGTCCGAGCCGGGCAGCAACTGACGCTGACGGCCACAGTCCGAGGCTCCGAGCCTCTGACAGTGTCCTGGATCCAGGACAAAGACCACGTCCTCAGAGATGGAGACAACAGGAGGGTCACGTTTGATAACAACGTGGTCACCCTGGTGGTTCCTAAAGCTGATGCCACCACAGCGGGTAAATACACCTGCCAGCTGAGGAACGACTCGGGACTGGTCGAGTCCGTCTCACAAGTGACCGTTCTAGGTTTGTAGAATCCAGACCCCTACACGGTTCCATCAGTGGGGCGTCTACAGGTTGGAAACCACAGTTTAATGGAAATATTAGGCTGTAAACGTGGAGTCACATCCTGAAATGTATGGCTTGATTTTGACTTTTTATTTTGTAGGAAAAGTAAATAAATAAAATAATTAAAGAGCTTTAATAAAAAATATGGAGCACATGGAGTTGTACCAGAGCTTCTGTTTTTAATAAACCACATTAGGTTATTTTGACCACACATCATTTTCTACATGGATATGGCAGTATTTTAAGTTTTGTCATCAGTTTATAGATAAAACTAAAATGTTTTATTCAAAAGTATTTGTTTCAAAACCTTTTTGTGTATTTAGCTGCAGTGAAATGAACTGATTTGTCAAAACAAATAAAAGCTAGAGATAATTTACTGACAGGCTTAAATTTGACACCTGTGGACACCTGTAGACGCCCTGTTCAGTCACAGTGCAGGGCTTGGTCTTTAACTTCTTCCTCTAATTTCTAGAACCGGCTGCGATTGTGGATAGTCCAGAGTCTGTCAACGTGAAGTTAGGAGAGAATGTAGCTCTGGAAGTTAGAGTCTCTGGAAGTCCAGAGCTGAAAACAAAATGGTACAAAGATAACAAGGAGCTTTCAGTTGGAGCCAAGTATCAGATGTCCTTCACCAAAAAGATGGCCATCCTAAAGATCCGGTCCACAGACAAAGCAGATGCTGGAGAATATAAGCTGGATGTGTCCAACAATGTTGGCACAGCTTCATGCAGAACCAAACTGTCTGTCTCAGGTTAGTTGTGTTGGTCACGTCCGCTGAACCAGGTTTATGAGCAGCCCCATAGATGAGAAATACTTACATGATATGTTTTCTTTTTTTTTTTTTGACAATAGATAAGGTGATTCCTCCGAGTTTCATAAGGAAGCTGAGAGACACCCATCTGGTTGTTGGTAAACCTGGTGAGATGGAGTGTAAAGTAGCTGGTTCTGCTCCTTTAACAACCTCCTGGTTCCACAATGGACAGGAAATCAAGAGTGGACCCAACTGTGAAATCAGCTGCAGTGATAACAACTGCAGACTGAGTTTCCCCTCCATTGGCTTGTACGATTCTGGCAAATACACATGTAAGGCTGTGAATGCAGCCGGATCTAGTGAAACTAGTGCTTCAATGAGTGTTACAGGTCAGTAGAATAGAATCAAAGGACAAAGGATGTTTAAGAGGCTCCAAACTCAATTTAATCATCAACAAATCTTTTTTATCTGAACCAGAACCTCCATCTTTTACGGAAACACCTGAGAAAATGGAAACGTTGCCCGGCAAAAATGTGTCTTTCACAGCTAAAGTGCGAGGCAGTGCTCCTCTGAAAGTGAAATGGTTCAGAGGAGCTAAAGAGATGCAGCATGGACGAGGCTGTGATATCTCCCTGAAGAACGACGTGGCCTCGCTGATGCTTAAGGCGGTAGACAAATCCCATGCAGGAGAGTACACCTGCCAGGTCATCAATGAGGCCGGGAAGGAGAGCTGCCCCATTTACCTGTTCGTCAAAGGTGTGTTAGAACAATAACCCCTGTCTTTGTTTATCCATCACAGGAACAGTTCTTTTCGATAACTCATCTTGGAATTACCTTCCTCAGAACCGGTTCATTTTGTCAAGAAGCTGAAGGATCTTTCCTCTGAGAAGGGTAAACCTCTGAGGCTCGAGGTAACATTTGGTGGAACTCCATCAGTGAGTGTGACATGGAAGAAGGACGGTAAACTCATCTGGGCTTCGTACCAATACAACGTCATCAACACCGACACCTCCAGTATCCTGGAGGTTCTTAACGCTGATAGGATGGAAGCTGCCGGAAAATACTCTTGCGAAGTCGACAATGGAGTCGGAAGCGACAGATGTGAAGCGTATATCACACTACTAGGTAAACATTCCGTCATGTTCATGGTCATTCATGCATTTAGTCTTTCTTTCATTCATTCATTCATTTGTTCATCCACAACCCAGCATCTGTAGTGTACTAAACCATCATCATCGCCATTTTTCACTTCAGAGCGGCCGTACTTTGTTGATAAGATGGAGGCGGTGGAGGTAACCCTGGGTGAGCCAGTTTCCCTGAAATGCCACGTCGCAGGAACTCCCGACATTGAAGTGTCATGGTATAAAGCAGATGGAAAGCTGCGCAAGTCCAACACGTGCTCAATGGACTTCACAAAGGGTGTTGCCACTTTGAAACTGACTAAAACCACTAAGTTTGATCATGGCGAGTACTCCTGCAAAGCTGAGAACCGGGTCGGTTCATCCTCCACCAGCTGTAATGTGGTTGTGAAAGGTGATTTTACAGACTTTTACATTTTACAGAATGAAAGTTCAGCTAAGGATAAGAATTTTTCTTAAATTAGCTTGTTGATGTGTCAGTAAATAGCACCAGGTTGTGGGATCCTCTAGAGCCACCTTCCAAAACTTTCTTTCAAGACCCAAAATGGATTCTGGATCTGCCTTTACTGGGTCACAGTGGGCATCAGACACCATCAGACACATGGCACTGCTGTGATTATGTGAATTCATTTTCCTAATTAAAAAAGAAGCGCATTCTTTTTTGTGGCTCTTTCTCGTCATGTTAAACTGGACTTACTCTCTGGATCCTGATACTGAAACAGACTTTACCAATGCGCAGGTGTTTGACACGATCTGATATTCCAGGTTTGGTGGAAGAACTCCCCATGTTTATGGATTCATGGCATTATTTGTTTGTTAGGGTCCAGACTTTTGGGTCTTGAGCTAAGGAAGTTTAGGAGGTCCTGCTCTAGTAGTTACCCAGCTGAAAGATCAGGGATATTGTATTTCTGTGAGTAGGTACCCCAGGTCAAATAAGGTAGTCTTGGAAAACTACTCATTTAGACTCCTGGTCGGTCTTGTATAGTGACATTTTACCACATTAACATAGAACTGCATGGCATCATGACCACATCTCTAACATCACTGCTTCTCTCAGAACCTGTGCGCTTTGTCAAGAAGCTGGACGACATGACTTTCTCAGTGGGTCGACCACTGAGACTTGCCTGCACTTACACTGGAAGCCAACGGGTCAACGTCACTTGGAAAAAAGACAACAAGCTGATCTGGGCTTCGTATCAGTATAACGTTAAAACCACTGACTCCACCTGCATTCTGGAGGTCCTGAACAGCGACAGGCCTGAAGCAGCTGGAATGTATTCTTGTGAAATTTCCAACGGTGTTGGAAAAGACTTCTGCCAATGTCGTGTCAGCCTAGGTAAAGTCACAACCTTTTAATACTACATCTGCTTTCCATTCTAAACTAAGCTAACCTATAGTTCTGCTGTTAGAGGATTACTGCATGACCTCCATTCCTACCACTAGCATAACATAGTTTATGATATCTACAATTAACCTAACCCTTGCATCTCTCAGAACCTCCACACTTCATGAATAAGCTGGAAGACACTTACTTCCGACTCCGTGAACCTTTGACTCTCACGTGCACGTACACCGGTAGCCAGAGAATGAACGTGACCTGGAAGAAGGACGGAAAGTTGATCTGGGCATCATACAAGTACAACGTGAAGACCACCAACGACACCTGCACCTTAGAAGTCCTCAACAGCGATCGAGAGGAAGCCGTTGGAAAATACACATGTGAAATATCTAACAGTGCAGGAAGCGACCTCTGCCATGCTAATGTCAAACTAGGTAACCACTAACCTCACCTTTCCATTACAGGGATCAACAACTTTAATATTTAACCTCATTTCATTGTGTAGCCTCTCGGTTAACACTGCTGTTTGCCTTTTCTAACACCATCACCGTTAAATTCTCAGAACCTGTTCGCTTTGTGAGAAAACTGAAAAACACCTACTATAAAATCGGACGCCCATTGTCGCTGGAGGTCATGTTCACTGGTAGCCAGAGGATTTATGTCAGCTGGATGAAGGATGGAAAACCCATCTGGGCTTCGTACAAATACAACGTCAGAACCACCAACACCTCCAGCACCTTGGACGTCCTCAACAGCGACCGTCGAGAGGCCGTTGGCAAATACTCATGCGAGATTTCCAACTCCGAGGGCACTGATATCTGCCATGCTTTTGTTAAGATAGGTAACGCCAACGCCACTAACCTCAGAGTTTAGCATCAGCCATGGTTCCACAACATCTGCAATTCTGATAAAAATAACCAAATGACGTATGAAAACTACACAGACTGTAAATAAAAAGTGGAAGAAACCTCTATCATGTCACACATATGTTAAAGCTAAAAAGTTAATATTACATTTCTGGAAATACTGACTAAAACTGACATGTTAAACACCATATTGTAACGTCAGATACACGATAAAAACAGAACAATTAATAGCGTTAATAGTAATGTTAACTTCATGTAATATAATACACTAATAGGCTGGTTAATGCAGTACTGAATTAATGCTAAGTTATGTGAGTTCAAATAACAGATGGTATTATAAGTAACAGTAAACTTTACAAAGTTAATTAGTTAATGGATCAGTGTTCAGTAAATCTAATTACCGAAGACTTAAAGTGGATCAGTTATGTTTAAACTTAGTGTCATGTTAGCAGATGTTGTACATGCAAATCACCTCTGACAGTTTTATTGAATAAACAGTGTCTCGGATATTTATTAATATATTTATCAAACCACTAGATGAATGCGTTTAAACATTTTTTTTCTGATTCAGAATTGCTGGAGTGATTTATGGAAACATGATTGTTTTTTTTCAAATGTAGTAAATGGAGCTGATTCTTAGACTCCGCCCATGCCACCCATGTGCTTGCTCTACGCTCCGCCCTGCCTCTAACATTCCCATTACCTCCCGTAGAACCTGTTCGCTTCATTAAGAAGCTGGAGGACACATGGTACCGACTGGGCGAACCGTTAAAGCTGTACTGCGCCTTCAGCGCCAGCCCCAGAGTCTATGTGAGCTGGAAGAAGGATGGAAAACCCATCTGGGCCTCGTACAAGTACAACGTCCACACTACGGATGACTCCTGTGTTCTGGAGGTTCTGAACAGTGACCGACTCGAGGCAGCAGGAAAATACTGCTGCGAAATCTCTAACTCTGAAAACTCTGCCATGTGCTGCGCTCAGGTTCAACTAGGTAACACTAGAGCTGAAAACATGTGAAAGCAGTGGTGGAAGAAGTACTCAGCTCATTTAAAAATACTTCAATACAAACACAAGTAGTGCATTTAAACCCCAAGAGTATTAACAGGTTAAATTAAAGCTTATTGTACAAATGAAATGAACAAATACAATTAAGAATAAACCTGTTTATATAAAGAAACCTGTTTTCATGTTTAAAGTTTAGCTGATGCTGCTTATGGTTATCCTTTAAAATCCAATATAATCTAATATAATTCAATGGAATCTAATATCATCCAAAATAATACAATATAGTCCAGTATAATCCAATATGTTACATTAGCCCAATATAATCCAAAATAATCTAATATAATCCAATATATTCCTATCAAATGTAATCCAATATAATCCGATTCAAATACCCTAAACATCACAGATTAATCTGCGCATTAGTAGTTGAGAATGAAAATACTGTACATTAAAGTGATTGAAACATCTAAAAAAGAAAACCAGGATATCATAATGTTGGAGATGAAATACTTTTACATAAAATAGACTGAATGTGATTTGAAAATAGATGCACATTAAGCTGCTTTATAGTAAAACATTTAAAGTATGAACAACTATAAAGATAAAACAGTGGTACAAGAAAACACATCAGACAATCATTTAAAAGAAATGGAAAGAAGCAGTACAATAAAAGCTAAGTAAGTACTGCAGTAACATTTATACAAAACAAAGTAGAAGTGTAAATCTGTAGAAAATGGCGAACGAAGTATGTGGAGTTAGTACTTGAAGAGTATTTATTACATTCCACCACTGTTTATAACTGATCTGATTCCCTCTGTTTAGACTCAACCTTCACTAACTAACAGCTGACATTTCACTTCTTTAGAACCTGTTCGCTTTGTGAAAACGTTGGAAGACATGACGTTCAGGGTCGGTCAGCCGCTCAGGCTTCAGGTCACGTTCACAGGCAGCAGGCACGTGCACGTGACCTGGACCAAGGACGGCAAACCCATCTGGGCGTCGTACAAATACAACGTCTACACCACAGAGAACTCCTGCATTCTGGAGGTTCGCAACAGCGACAGAGAGGAGGCTGCTGGGAAATACTCCTGTCAGATCTCCAACGCTACTAGCTCTGCCATCTGTCAGGCTCATGTCCACCTAGGTAACATCCTCTAACATCAACTAATAACCCACGTCAGGCAGGGATCAGGACTAACGATACTGTTGCTTCTCTCAGAACCGGTGAGATTTGTGAAAAAGCTCGAGGATGCATCATACAATCTGGGCGATCGGCTGAGGCTCATGTGCACGTACAGTGGCAGTCAGCGCATCCACGTGTCCTGGACCAAGGATGGGAAACCCATCTGGGCATCGTACAAATACAATGTGAAGACGACAGATTCCTCCTGTGTTTTGGAGATCCTAAACAGTGACCGAGAGGAAGCGGCTGGAGTCTATTCATGTCAAATCTCTAACGCAGAAACCTCTGACATCTGTGATGCTTATGTCATTTGTAAAACCTCTAAGAAAGGTAGAAGCATCACATTCACCAAGATATTGACAAACGAGTCACAGTTTCCTCCCAGAGAAGCTTCAGCTCCTTGTGCGTCAGTGAAGCCGAGGTGTTAAAGAGTCTGTAGATGATTTTGCTCATATGCACATATTCATCGTTGAAAGTCTTCCATGTTGATTACTCCAGCTTGTCGGTAATACCAGATGGAACTTGAACGAATCATTGAAGTGATGTAGTTTTTCCCCATATTTAACCAGCCACTCAAACATCACTCTGCTAAAACTCTTCATTGGCTAGTCCTTGGTCTGTTGTTGGAACAGCTCTTGATTGGTCCATTTCTTGGTGCATAGAAGGGGAGTCCATTGCATTTGAACAAACAAATCAAGAACCATCTTGGACCTGGATCTATGAAAGAAGCATTGATATCTTAAAGCGCCAACAGAAGGAAGTCAAGCCACCTGGGAGGAGACTAAGACTCTAACCATATTTCCCTTTTAATTAATCCGATTGTTAATTTCATCTTTCTAACCATAACCTCTGCTTACCTCCCATCACTTTGCTACTAACACCCTCACTGCTTCTCAGAGTCTCCTCGCTTCATCAGGAAGCTGGAAAACACATCCTTCTCGGTGGGCAAACCTCTAAATCTTAGGGTAGCGTTCACTGGTCGTCAGAGAATGAGTGTGAGCTGGAAGAAAGATGGTCGGCCGATCTGGGCATCGTATCAGTACAATGTGAAGACCACGGACTGCAGCTGTGTCCTGGACGTCCTTAACAGCGACAGAGAAGAGGCCAGAGGAAGATACACTTGCGAAATTTCCAATGCAGACGGCTCTGATATCTGCCATGCTTATGTCAGACTAGGTAACTAACCAGTAGAACAGCTGATTGTTCTCTCACAATTTACATTGTGCATGAATAAATAATTAATTGAAGTAACAAACATACGGGAGGAGAGTGACTACGGGGTTTTCTGGTAGAAAGCCTTGCTGTGGTTAACAGAAAATCGTCAATTTTAACCAAAACCATGATCTTTTCCTAAACCTACACATGCATTTTGGAGCCATTTCTCTCCATCACAGTCCGGTGGAATTGAACAGTGACAGTGGGTCCAATTCACTCTGTAAAGGATGATGGTGAATCTGCTGCTCAGGACCTTCAACCCTTCATCGTTCTTGTGCCTCAGCTTCATAGTCTTTCCACTGCTGAGTCTTTCTGCTAAAGCCCTGAAGTCAAACTTCTCCACAAACATGTAACACTAGACCCTCACATAGATTTTCTCTGCTGGTAACTGTCCAAACTTCAACATAAAGTTAAAACACCCGCAGCAAAAGTGCACTTGCTCAGTCAGTCAGTGCTTTGACTCATTTCAACATTACTTCTCCCAGAACCGGTGCGATTCATAAAGAAACTGGAGGACGTGGCCCATGAGCTGTGTAAACCTCTGAGGCTGGAGTGCACGTACACCGGCAGCCAGAGAGTGCACGTTACCTGGAAGAAGGACGACAAGCTGATCTGGGCTTCGTACCAGTACAACGTCAAAACCACAGCGGCGTCCTGTGTTCTGGAGGTCCTCAACAGTGACAGAGCTGCCTGTGCTGGGAAATACACTTGCGAAATTTCCAATGCAGAAGGAACTGACAGCTGTCATTGTCATGTTAACTTAGGTAACGCCACAACTAACATGTTCTACCCATGTCATCCACATCCACCAGTGCTAACTTCACCTGTAGTCACCGTGTCCTTTAGTTTGTCAGTACTGAGATACGTTGATCTGCAAGGTCCTGGATGTCGGTACATTTAGCGTTGGCTGGTGTTTTTTGGGTGGTAGGGGTTCTCATCTCTCAGATCATGTTTTCATGTTTAGGTCCGATTGTCGGAGTATGTGGTAACAGGGGTGACGTTCAGTATCTGTTGGCTTTTGTGTCCCAGCTCCATGTCGTCCAGTTGTGGCCCAGTGGCCTTGTCAGTACTGTACATTTGGTTATTGATCCACCTGCCTTTGTCCCATCATCCCCTGATTGTGTTCATTTCCTCCCTCAGACCGTAAAGTCCCTCCCAACTTCACCAAGAAGCCATCGGAGTCCATGATGGATTCTGTAGGTAAGATGGTGAAGATGGAGGGCCGGGTCTCAGGCTCCCAGCCATTGTCCATCACCTGGTACAAGGACAACAACGAAATCTACGCCTCAGGCAAATATGAAGTCAGCTTTAAGAACAACGTGGCCCTGCTGTGTGTCCGGGACTCCACAACCTCCGACAGTGGCTTCTACACCTGCGAGGCCTCCAACGACGCCGGCAGAGCCTCCTGTCAGGTGTCTCTGAGCATCTCAGGTACAACCACAGCTACTGTTGGTAATCCTTTAAATCACACATAAGCCTCATAAGGAACATGTAAAAGTCCTGGAATATGAAAGAAAATAAACAATTCAAACAAAAGAGAAACATGGGAATGGCATCAAACAGACTCAATGAAGAAATAATAAAGTACATATGACAAAGGCTAAAGGTAGACTTGGACTTGATTCAGACACTGATACTGTAACAGACCTACAACATGTGACCACAAGGTTTTAGAACACAGTAAAACCCTTTTAACATAAATCAGCTCTCTGGTGTTTGGAAATGCAGCTCAGCTGAATCAATGTGGATTGAAATGATCAGATACTGAAATGCTGACATTTGAGGATGAATCTTCTGTGTTTGTTCAGAAACGGGTCAGGCTCCTCAGTTCGACGTCCCTCTGGCACCGGTGGCTGTCAACGAAGGCGACAAAATGAACCTGAAATGTCATGTGATGGGCAGTCCTCCCCTGAGCATCCAGTGGATGAAGGACCGCAGGGAGCTCAAGTCCAGCGGAAACACCAAGATCACATTTGTGTCTGGGACAGCCAGTCTAGAAATCAGCCACGCCTCCAAGAGTGATGCTGGTGACTATCTGTGCAAAGCCAGCAACAACACTGGAAGCAACTTCTGTAAAGCCAGAGTCACTGTAGCAGGTAACCAGTGTGTATGATCCAGATCAAAATAAAACCCAGGTGGATGAATGATGTGGATCAGGGTAAAACCAGTGTGAGTGATCCAGATCAGGGTAAAACCAGTGTGGATGACTGGGATCAAGGTATAACCAGTGTGGATGGATGATCTGGATCATGGTAAAACCAGTGTGGATGGATGATCTGGATCATGGTAAAACCAGTGTTAATGGATAATCTGGATCATGGTAAAACCAGTGTGGATGGATGATCAGGTTCAGGGTAAAGCCAGTGTGGATGATCTAGATCATGGTAAAACCAGTGTGGATGGATGATCTGGATCATGGTAAAACCAGTGTGGATGGATGATCGGGATCATGGTAAAACCAGTGTGGATGGATGATCAGGTTCAGGGTAAAACCATTGTGAATGATCCGGATCATGGTAAAACCAGTGTGGATGGATGATCTCTTTCAGGGTAAAACCAGCGTGAATGATCCGGATTATGGTAAAACCAGTGTAAATGATCGAGATCAGGGTAAAACCAGTGTAGATGATGGTTCACTGTCCCACTGGTAACACATTTTATTAATTTATTCCACTTGGAACCAACTATGTACAACATATCACATAAATATTTCTTTGTCTGCAGATAATAATCTAGATTTTTTTAACTTTACTTCAAAAGGTCCAATTAGTTCTACATGAAAAGATGTTTTGAAAACATCCTGGTTTGGTTTAAATGTCAATAAAGTAAATGTGTCTTAGTTAAAGTAAATCCTTGGGTCTTTAACTAAACTGAACGAAACTACAGCAAATAAAGACACAGATATGAGTCATGTCTGAAACCCTGAAGTGTTATCCTCAGGAGGTGGTTCTCCATGTATGGATGATTTATTGATGTAATTGTCCTCCTTTTTTTCTCTCCAGATAAAGGAGCTAAACCCGCCCCCACTGAAGCCGCCGCCCCAGTTGCTGCTGCTCCCGTGAAACGTCTTGACAACCTGTTCTTCATTGAGGAGCCCCAGAGCATCTCTGTCATAGAGAGTAAGTGGATGGTGAGATGTGATTGAGGTTCCTGAGTCCAGGGATTTGACAGTTTGTGGTTTCTGTGGTTCTGTGTCTGTGCAGAGGGAACCGCCACCTTCATTGCCAAAGTGGGTGGAGACCCCATCCCCAGTGTCAAGTGGATGAAGGGCAAGTGGAGGCAGATCACGCAAGGTGGCCGTATCTCCATCGAACACAAAGGTCAGGACGCCAAGCTGGAGATCCGGGAGGTCACCAAGTCTGACTCGGGTCAGTACCGCTGTGTTGCCACCAACAAACATGGAGAGATCGAGTGCAGCACTGACATGGAGGTCCTGAAGAAGGAGGAGGCCGAAGGGTTCGGAGACTTCAGAGCCAAACTCAAGAAGTACGTTCACCTAGATCAGAGACAGTCACCTTCAGCTTCCACCCATCGATATTTAGGGGCTGATGTTGTGACCTGATTTACCTAGACTTACTTAGACTTAATCCTCTTCACCTGTCCGGGAGCACAGGACTTCAACGAAGTGACTCCACCGCTTTTTTAGCTCGCCTCATTCTGCGAGGTACTCCTCTAGCAGCTTGAGACCTTTTCATTGAGGTTTTCATAATCACAGTAAGTTGGCTCTACCAATGGGTGATTGGCTTCATGTGCACCCATTAGCCTTAGGGATTGCTCATGTATTCCACTTTAAACTGAGTTCAACCCTGCATCACAATGAAGCACACTGACCCAAGGGAAAGTTTGGGGACTGCTACACGATGTGAATCCCTAGGTAAAACTTTCCAGGAGCCTGACAGAACCCTGTAAATTCATTGTGTTTAGGGTTAGACTCAGGGTTATGGGGTTAGAGTTTACCTTAACTCTAACCATAACCCCACAGGTGGTCTTGGTCTACCAGCTTTGGGTCATTCAGTCAGTGTGAGATCTTCTTATCCATGTCATAGGTCATTTTATGTATAAATTATCCTCATCATTTACAAAAATGAAAACTATACAAAATCATAAAAAGGAAAAACTGGGCTTATGGGAAGAAGAGAAATGAAGGAAAGAAATGTCAGCTTCATTCCTTCAGTGCATTTAAGTATTTTGGATCTTTTCAGGTTGGATTTGTAGTTTTAATTATGTGTAACAATAGTAACAGGAAAACAAACAAATATGGAGTAGAAGAGACAGAGTGTGGATGGTCCAAATTAATCTGACCAGGCTTAGTGGTTTCAGGTGTTCACCTTGGTCTAAACATAATTCCTCCTCTTTGATGTGGGGTTTTTCTATATCAGGACTCCATCCAAGCAGAAGAGTCCAAAGAAAGAAGACATCGATATTGTGGAACTGCTCAGAGGTCATGACCCCAAAGACTATGAGAGGATTCTGAGGGAACACGATATCCATGACTACCGTGCGATCCTTCAGGCCATCGAGTTCCTGAAGAGGGAGAAGGAGATGGAGACGGGACGACCGGTGAGACACCATAGAGGACAAACGGGTTCAGAGTTACTGCTGTGGACATGACTGTCCACTGAGACACAGGTATTCATCCACCTATTCAGTCTCATCTTGGCCTGTTTTCCTCTGCAGGAGGTGGAACATGGAGGGCGTGTTGAAGAGGAGGTCATGGCTCGGTTAATGCAGCAGATGGAGGCACGAGTTGGAGCAGAGGTAATGAACATAAACCACCACAACTACAAAACAATGACTGAACAGAGACATCTGAGTGTCTGAGTCTGTTGGACATTTAGTGATGGGACAGATGTTTTGTCCTCAGCCCGTCTCTGTAATGGAGGACATCAGTGACCAGACAGTGGCTGAAAACGAGACGGCCACATTTGAGTGTCAGATCAGCATCAACTACCCAGAGATCAGCCTGACCTGGTACAAAGGAACCCAGAAGCTGGAGGCCGGAGACAGGTACGAGATCCACAGCGTCGGAGACCGACACTACTTGAAGGTCAAGAACTGCCAGAACAAAGACCAGGGCAACTACCGTGTGGTGTGTGGACCTCATATCTCCAACGCCAAGCTCACCGTGTCAGGTAAGAGTCTGACTAACGCCCACCTTTAACCGTTCACCTTCAACCCAGGAAAGAGTCCAACTAACACCAACCTTTAATGGTTCACCT